>ML297758.1:0-41180 GCA_005239495.1 Nicotiana undulata
TTGCCTTATTTCTTGTAACAGTTCCATCTTCATCGAGCTTGTTCCTGAAGACCCACTTCGTGCCAATCACTGATTTGTCTAGTGGCATGGGTACCAAGTGCCATACTTGACTTCTTTCAAATTGATTCAGCTCCTCTTGCATGACATTTACCCAATCATCATCTTTTAGGGCTTCACCAATGTTCTTTGGTTCGATTAAGGATAGGAA
This sequence comes from Nicotiana undulata, assembly GCA_005239495.1. Lineage (NCBI taxonomy): Eukaryota > Viridiplantae > Streptophyta > Magnoliopsida > Solanales > Solanaceae > Nicotiana > Nicotiana undulata. Next base: position 209 of record ML297758.1, read on the forward strand.
GGCATTAAACGCACACAGCTTTTTCAAGGAAGCTCTTGTTTTGATTCCGGATGACAAATCTGTTATGATGTTCTCAAGAGGGTGAGAACTCTGATATCTGTGTGGTTTGAGTACCAGTTATTCATTTCTGGGTTGTTCCATATTGTCTTGTAGTTGTGGAACAGGATCAGGGCCAGGGTTTTCATGTAGATTTCCCCCTGTCGTGTTGCGTGGGGTTGTTGGACCTGGTCCATCACCTGTTCCATCTTCCATAGGTGCTTCAATGTGGTCATTGCTCCTTAGCAGTCCAAGCTCCTCGTCTTCTGGTTCTTGTCTCTCAGAAAGAATGTTAGTTTCATCAAAGACAACATGTACACTTTCTTCTACACATATAGTTATTTTATTGTATATTTTATAGGCTTTGCTATGTGTTGAGTATCCCAAGAACACTCCCTCATCACTTCTGGGATTAAATTTTCCTAGAGAATCTTTGCCATTATTATGCACATAACACTTGCATCCAAAAGCCCTAAGATGGGATATGTTGGGCTTTCTCCCTTTAAGTAATTCATAGGGAGTTTTCTCTGCCAAAGGTCTGGTCATGCATCTATTGGTAATGTAGCATGCAGTGTTTATTGCTTCTGCCAGAAGCTGTGAGGTAGTTTGCTTGATAAAAGCATGGTTCTTGCCATGTCTTCAAGAGTTCTATTCTTTCTTTCTACAACCCCATTTTGCTGTGGGGTTCTAGGGGCAGAAAAGTTGTGATTGATACCATGTTCATCACAGAACTCAGCAAACTTAGCATTTTCAAATTCAGTCCCATGGTCAGATCTTATTGATGTTAGTTGATGTCCTAACTGATTTTGAGTTTTCTTAACAAATGTGATAAACATATCAAATGCTTCATCCTTAGATGCCAGAAATAAGGTCCACGTGAACCTTGAGTAATCATCAACTAACACCATCACATATTTCTTACCACCTCTGCTCAGAGTTCTCATTGGACCACACAGATCCAGATGAACCAGTTCCAACGACCTGGTGGTACTGACCATTTTCTTACTTTTGAAAGAAGATCTTACCTGCTTCCCCCTTGCACATGCCTCACAAACTTTGTCTTCCTTGAACTTAATGTTAGGGAGTCCTACCACTAAGTCCTTAGAGACTAGCTTGTTAAGTTGGGTCAGACTTGGATGACCAAGTCTTTTGTGCCACAGGAGGGGGTCACTGTCCAACACACTAAGGCAAGTGAGTTCATTGTCAGACAGTGTGGACAAGTCAATGACATAGATATTGTTCATTCTCTTTCCCTGCAAAACAATCTTGTCAGTAAGCAGATTGATCACAAAACATTTTGTGGAAGTAAAAACGATAAGGTTACCTCTATCACACAGTTGTGACACACTGATTAGGCTATATTTCAATCCATCTATAAGGTACACATGTTCAATTGAACGTGTGTCATCTTTACCTACCTTGCCAACACCTATAATTTCACCTTTCTTTCCGTTTCCAAATGAGACATTTCCTCCTTTGAGGTTTTCAAGTGAAAGGAACTGTTCCTTGTTCCCTGTTATATGCTTAGAGCAGCCACTATCCAAAAACCAAATTAGGCTGATTCCCTTCACTTGTACCTACAAAAGCAAATCAGGGGTTAGTTTTAAGAATCCAAACTAGTTTGGGTCCTTTTCTATGAGAGAATGGATGAATCAGATTTTTTCTGGCCTAGTTTGGTGGCCAGTTCTTCTTTTTAATGAATCTCTCATTTTTATGACTGGCCTGCTCTTTTACAGCACACTTATATTTGTAGTGGCCAGTCTTCCCACAATGGGTGCACATTTTATTTTCAGGGAGAGTGAGATACTTGCTTTTGGGATCCCACTTAGGCAATTGACTCCCAAAACCAAGCCCTCTCCGGTTGCTACTGTGATTCTCTTGAAGCCAAGTTAATGCATCAGAAGACTTATTCCATTTGCGTGTTCTATCAAATTCATGTTTGACTTTGCCAAGTTCTTCTTTAAGAGATTTTATCTGTTCATCCTTGGCATACATTTTATCCTTTAGTTTTCCTAAGTCTTCTTCTAACATTGCATGAGAGTGATCAACCACCTTTTTACTAGATCCTAGTCTTAACTTTAAGTTTTCAGATTTTAGTTCTAGGATTTCAGTTTCGAGTGGATGGACCTGGTTCATCAAGACAGTGTTTTTCTTTTCAGATTCACTGACCCTTATTTCCAGGTCCATGCATTCTGCTTTTAGCATTGCACACTCTTTAGATAGTTGATCCTTCTCTTTGGTTGTTTCCTCAGAATCATCTATGAAGTCAAGTAGCAACTCAGAGAGTTTCTCCTTAGATAAAAACTTTATTTTAGTTTTAAGTTGTGAGATACTTACCTCTGGTTCTTCATAAGTTTCCTCATCAGATTCTCCAATTGCCATGAGAGCCTGATCTTCTGTCTCACCATCTTCTGATTCTTCATCTGAACTTTCCCCCCAAGAAGCAACCATAGCCTTTGTAGTGGTTCTCTTGGGTTGGACCAGTTCCTTCTTCCTGTTCTTTCTTTCATATCTCTCCTTCCTCCATTCTACTTCCCACTGAGGGCAGTTTTTGATGAGATAGTCAGTTTTTCCACACTTGTAGCATCCCTCATTCGCTGACCTTTCTGGTGCCTTTGCCTTGTTGAAGTTTCCTCCCCTAGAGATGCCCCTCTTCCTCAGGAGGAAGTTTCTAAATTCTTTAGTGATCATGGCCATCTCATCCTCCTCCAGATCTGCTCCTTCAGTGATCCTCAGTGCTAGACTTCTCTACTTCTTTGGGGCATCCATCTTCATGGTTTGCCTTCTGCGTTCATAAGCAGTGAGATTTCCAATTAACTCATCCAGTCTAAGGGTTGCCATATTTTTGGATTCCTGGATAGCAGTGATCTTGCTTTCCCAGGAGATAGGCAAAACCCTTGTCAAGATCTTCTCTACCTTGTCTTCTTCAAGTATGATTCTTCCAAGAGACTTGAGTTCATTGGTCAAGGTTGTAAACCTTGTGTACATCTCCTGAATAGTCTCTCCTTCTTTCATAGTGAAGTTTTCATACTGAGAGTATAGTAGTGTACCTCTAGACCTTTTAACTTGAGGTGTTCCTTCATGGGCTACTTGTAGAGTGTCCCAGATTTCCTTGGCTGTTGTGCAGCTTTGGATTCTACTGTATTCATCAGGACCTAGTCCACATACTAGCCACTTCTTGGCCTTGGCATTCTTCTCCCATTTCTTCAAATCTTCAGCCGTGCAGTCAGCCCTAGTCTTAGGTACATCTACACCTTCAGCAGTCTTCTTCATTGTTGCAAGGGGTCCATCAGTGACTATGTCCCATAGTTCATAGTCCTCTCCAATAAGATGGTCCTTCATTCTATTTTTCCACCAAGAATAGTACTGGCCATTGAAGAGTGGTGGCCTTGCGGTTGATTGACCTTCCCAGTTCCCAGGTGGTGCACTCATCCTGATCTTTTCCAAGGTGTTAGCCTTTTTAAGGATAACCCGCTCTGATACCAATTGATGTTTTAGACTTCAATACTACACAATAAGTTAATTGTGTAGTACCCAATTTTTGAGTGTTGTCTAATAAGAAGAACCTGGTTCTTCTTGGTGTACTACTTTCTACTGTTGCGGAATAATAAAGCAGTAAAGTAAAGACACAGATATTTTTACGTGGAAAACACCTGGCTCAAAAGGTGAAAAAACCACGACCTACTACTCAGTAGGATTTGCTCAAACACTTCACTAAAAACTCTGAGCCAAACGGACTTACAAAATAAACTCTTTTGTAATCCTAAGACTAACTCTAATCCTCTTTGTATAAACTAGCCTCTAGCTAATTTCTACATATTTCAACTAACTCTAACTTGAACAATGTGTACCTATTACAATTGCTTCTATGAAAGTTGAAAATATACAATGTTAAAACTCCTACTACAACCAACTAGACTCAATACATCAACGATGAAAGTGTTTCTTCTAGTTGAACTGTAGCCTTCACACAATACTTCTGCTTGCAAAATATCCTGGGAACTTTTGCTTTTCAGAACTTGATTCACTTTTGTCTTTGTGCGTCACCAATTTCAGTAGTAATACATTGAGTATTTATAGAGTCAGTTGTTGAGTACATGGTTCAATTCTGATCCAACTCTACCTGGGTATACGAGTTCGACTATGACTCAACTTCCTTCTCTATTTCTGTCCTTGCTGAAATCAACTTCAATCTTCTTTATCAGTTTGCAACATTTTCGTATTAGTAGACATCCTTTTAGCTCTTTGATACTCAGCAATCACTGATATCTCCTATGCATGAACAACTTTTGTGCCACCTGTTCCGTTCAGATGTGTGTTCTCTGATGGACCTGGTTCAACTTGTCAATCTTCAAATATCATTCAGTGACATGGGCTAACAACAACATTTTGAAAATCACTCGTAGACTGACTTTGTCGCCTTCACCTTTGGGGGCTCCTTGAGCCATTGGTCGGGCTCCTCTGTGATGTCGTTCTCAAGGTCAGTAGGTAGGTTGGCGTCGATGGCCACATGCATGTTAGCTTCGACTGGATCTGGAGCTGAGACTCCATTAGGATCAGCATGGGGAACCTCATTGCTAAGCACCGGATTGTTGTTTTCGCCATGGTGGCCAGACTCAACCTCGATGTTCAAGTGAGCAGACTGAGAATTTGACATTTTTAAACTGACGTCAAACTGGGACCTTAAAGAACAATTGCAAAATAGAGTGTGTTATGGAGATATGTATTAAACCACCACTATTATCCTTAACCCCTGGGCGCCAAACTGTTCACCCTTAAAACGGGTAACAATTAAATTTGTACATGGTTTTAAGGATATGTAGATTGATTTGATACAAGTAATCAAGAATGTTAGATAAACAAATTAAAGATGAGATAAATAACCAAACCAGTTGTGATGTTGAGTCTGTGCTCGAATTTTAGCTTAACAACAGTTTTTCCCTCGACCGGACCCTTCGATTCGAAGCCATATACATATGAAGAGCTATGATTAAAATAAGAACCTTTCAATAGCTAGAAAGCGGAGAAATAATTTTCTATTGTCTTGATATGCGTGTTACAATGTGTATTGAATGAAAAAACTTTTCTTTTATATAGTAGAAGAGTTTCGTCCCTAGTACAACTCTAAAAAAATGTATAAAAAAACCCTAATTTCTTGTTAATTATTGATATGCTACCGACGTCGGGCGAGATTCGCGTCGTGATATCTGATGGGGTGCGGATATCACAGTCTTCTGTTAGTCGTGTGCAACCGTTCGTAGTGCTTTCCGAGGTTTTGGAGCTCGCTCTGGGTTCAGTGTGTTGTCTTACCAGGTTCGGTGGTGAACACTCCGTACGGCCCCTAGTACGAGAAGTCCCCGGCTTTGATACTGATCTCATGCAGTCGTGTCTTCACTTCGTTTGATCGACTAGGAAATCGGGGTATAGGTTACCCCCGGTTTTACCCGTATAGGTGTATAGATCTTAAATAACAAGTAGTATGTATTTGGTTGGCATCCTCAAATTCAATTCTTAGGCAACTGCATTGGTCGATTGGGAGCACAACTTGACTTTTATTGCTCTGCCTGCTGGGTTTGATTTCGACGCTAACATTTACTCAAGTTGTTTTTCGAGTGTTTTCCCGTCACATTCAAATCCTGGGTCACATATCTAAGATGCCACTAAGTAAATTTGGACTGGGGCAGCATGTTTGGGGCTAATGGTATGTGTATTCTTTTTGGCATAACTTGTCGGTGCCAAAACTCTCTGACGAACATACATGGAAAAAACAAAACTGATTGGTACATCATGTTTTCATATTTATTTGTCTATATAAATCTTTAGTATCTAATTATATAGTAGGTAGAAAATAAATGGCAGTAGACAATCAAACATTTTGTGGTGTACCCAACTATGCATATACAGATGTGAAAACTTTAAAGAATATTTAATTGATTGACGATTAATAAGTTAAGAAATACCGATAAGAATCGCTTTTTTGGTTCCAATAATGAGTTGTCTTCACATGAACAGAAGATTTTAGACATTAGCTAGCTCAATGGAGGAGAACAATGACAAAAAAAATTATCTAACAATACAGTATAAATTTCTAGCGAACGAGTGTCATTTAACACCCTTTGGTTGAATATGCTCTGCCACTGCTCATCTACCTTAATTTGTTGCAAAACACACTTTCTTTAGCTGGTTTTTCTATCAATACTAGGCATCAGTTGCAATATAGGTAAACACATTTTAAATGTGCAAATGTTGTCTACTTACATAGAAACACAAGAGGGTGATAGTGACAATTTGGAAGGAAAAAATGTCTCAATATTAAAAAAATTTAACAGGAAGAACAACCCACCGAAAGGATACCTCAAGAGGTACCAATCTTACCCGGAAAAGATTTATTTGTGCGAAGCCACGTATGACGTATGAATAGAAAGAAAGTTGCAGAAAAGAAAAATGAAAGAAGAAAATAAAATTTCCCTTGGAAGTTTGGATTGGACACGGGCAGCACGTGGGAGGACAACCGCAGAGTTTACTAAAATTAAATAATTTCCATCTTATTTCAGAACCGTCGCTTTGGCCGAGTGGTTAAGGCGTGTGCCTGCTAAGTACATGGGGTTTCCCCGCGAGAGTTCGAATCTCTCAGGCGACGTGCTTTTGTTTAATTTGATTAATTCAAATATTGAACTTGTCGGCTCATCTCTGCAGTATTTGACGACATATTGTCACAGCATGTTATGCAAGCGAATGACGATACTCCTGTCGATAGTTTCGGGCACAGTGCCAAGAATGTCAATACACAGCTCATTCTACTACAGATTTCTTTTGATTTTAGTTTCTTCCTTGTATTGCGTTTATCCAAACTTATTGTGTAGTCTGATGTATGTTATTATATAATATGGATACATTAAAAAAATTTACATAACATAAACTGATTTAATTACGTGAATGCTTTATTGAAAGTTTTATCAAGTAATAGGTTGCAATTTCTGACTTTTTATATTGGAAAGTATACAACCTTAAAACGATCCTATTCCAATATTATTTTTGAAAGAATAGTCATCTAACAACATCTTGTTTCCCATAATTTTTTAAAAATATTTCTGTATACGGTTAAAATCGAGTATGTCTGATTTTATGGGCTCGAGGGAATGCCTCGAGAATAAGCTCGTAATGAAGCGAGCTCGAGCTCGAGGGCACAAAGATCGAAGGATCGAGATCGGGCATGACCAACAACGAGCAACGGAATAGGAGCTCATGATAATATCAGAGTACCAAAGTTGACCTAAAAATGAGAAAAGAAACTTTTTATACTAGGCCAAATTTTTTGGACAAAAATACCCCTGCGGGGTCACTGTGGACCGCACAAAATGGATGCGGCCGCGTTGAGGCTCCTCAGCTGTGAAATCTGGGTCTCTGAACTTGGACACCGCGGTCCGCATAAAATGCACCGCGGTCGCGGTGGCTTCTGTTGCGGCCGCACAAAATGGAGTGTGGTCCGCACTGGTCATCCAGCCTTCAGATTCAACTCTCTGAAACTCCTTAGTGCGGTCCGCACAAAATGGCTTTGTGGCCGCACTGCTTCAGCTTCCCATATTTTCACCTCTCTGAATCTCAGCAGTGCGGTCCGCACAAAATGACTTTGCGGCCGCACTGCTTTAGCTTCCAAAAATGGCTCTCTGAATCTCTCCAGTGTGGACCACACTAAATGACTTTGCGGTCGCACTGTTTTAGCTTCCAAAAATGGCTCTCTGAATCTCTTCAGTGCGGACCGCACTAAATGGATTGCAGACCGCACTAGTCTGTTGGACTAAGCTTGGACTTGTTCTTGGTACTTGTGCATGTTTCACTCCTTTTTGAGTTGGTTTTGACTATTTGTCACTTTTTTGACTAAACTCTGCAAACAAGTACAACAAGTAAGCCTTTGGGACTATTTTGTATACAATTTTAACCAAAACTTAAGCAAGAAGGAGTGTAAAATAAAGTATAACCCCTAGTTATCAGAAGCGTACGTAGAGAGGGCCGAACTGACAGTCCATGTACATAGGGAAGAAGAGACGAACGAGTTAGTCTCCAAGTAATATTTAAAATGCTTCAAGCTCAACAAAACACCATTGCTCAGTTGCAAAATCAGCACAGAGCACCAAATAGGGTCGAACAGGAAGTTACTCGCTGTAGCGAGCCAGTGCCTGAAAGATCGGGTGATAACACCTCAACATCCGATCCTGCTATAATGAGGATGCTCGAGTAGCTAACTAAGAGAATTGAATCGGGAGAGAAGAAAATCGAGGCCAACGACAAAAAGGTGGAAACTTACAACTCCCGAGTTGAGCAGATATCGGGGGCACTAACGATCTTAAAGGGAATTGATTCAAAGAAGTTTGTGAAAAAATCGTTCCTTCCGAGTGCGGCTCCGAAACCCATGCCGAAGAAGTTCTGTATGCCTGACATACCCAAATACAACGAGACCTCTGACCCCAATGAGCACGTTACCTCTTACACGTGTGCCATTAAGGGTAATGATTTGGAGGATGAAAATTGAGTCAGTGTTGCTAAAGAAGTTCGGAGAGACCCTGTCAAAAGGAGTTATGATTTGGTATCACAACTTGCCACCAAATTCAATCGATTCATTCGCAATGTTGACAGATTCATTCGTAAAGCACACGTTGGGGCCATAAAGGTTGCAACAAGAAAATTAGACCTCTTCAAAGTGAAACAGAGGGATAACGAGATGCTAAGGGAGTTCGTATCTCGATTCCAAATGGAACGCATGAAATTACCACTAGTCACTAATGATTGGGTTGTTCGGGATTTCACCCAAGGATTGAATGAACGGAGTTCGATAGCATCACGCCAGTTGAAACAAAATTTGATCGAGTACCCAGCTAAGACTTGGGCAGATGTTCACAACCGAAATCAGTCAAAGATTAGGGTCGAGGAAGACCAACTGGGAGCCCCTTCAAGCTCAGTACATCCAAACCGGTCGACAGGTAAAAATCATAGGGATGTTCATAGATAATCAAGGCCGAATAAATATCGGTAACAGCCATATATTGCAGATCGGAGGAATAACGGTCGGGGACGCAACTCCGCCAGGAACGAGCGAGTGACTAGAGGCAAATTCTCGGGGACTTTTGAGCAAAACTGGCTTCAACAAATATGCAGATCCCACAGAAGCACCTCCACTATCGGAGTACAATTTCAGCGCCGATGCATTCGGGATTGTATCGTCTATCGGAAGAATCAAAGATACTAAGTGTCCTAGACTGATACAGATTGATCATTCTCAAAGGAACCCAAATTTAATGTGTAAGTATCATGGCACACATGGCCATAGGACCGAAGACTGCAGGCAGCTCAAGGAGGAGGTAGCTCAACTATTCAACGAAGGCCATCTTCGAGAGTTCCTCAGTGACCGAGCTAAAAATCATTTCACAGAAAGAGATAACAACAAAATGAACGAACAAGAATAACCTCAGCATGTTATTCACATGATCGTTGGGGTGGTCGATGCCCCACAAGGACCTATACTCAGACACACTAAGGTGTCTATCACCAGAGAGAAGAAGACTCGAGACTATATGCCCGAAGTCACTTTATCATTCAATGATGAAGAAACGGAAGTCATTTCTCAACCGCACAACGACGCCCTGATAATTTCTATTTTGTTAAATAAAATTCAAGTTAAATGTGTTCTAGTGGATCCAGGTAGCTCATCAAACATCATCAGATCGAGGGTCGTAAAGCAGCTCGGCCTGCTGAACCAAATTGTACCTGCATCTCAAGTCCTAAACGGCTTCAACATGGCTAGTGAAACAACGAAGGGGAGATAATCCTACCAGTAAATATGACCGGAACAATCCAAGATACAAAATTCCATGTCATCGAAGGCGACATAAGATGTAATGCACTACTCGAAAGGCCCTGGATCCACAACATGAGGGCAGTACCATCGACCCTTTACCAAATGATGAAGTACTCGACGATGGATGGTGTGAAAATGATTTACGGGGAACAACACGCTACAAAGGAAATGTTTGCGGTCGATGAGGTGACGCCAATATCAACGCCTTCGGCTGTAGAAAATTCGATCACTAAAGATAAGCAGACGGCCAAATAGCAACCATTGTCCCCATCCTCGACCGAATCGGTGAAACGTGTAGTGGAATAAGAAGAAGAAGAAGAAGAGGATTTTCTAACTCCTCAAACTTTTGTTGTTCCCGAAGAGTCAGATGCAACCAAGTCAACGGTCGAAGAGCTGGAACAGGTGATACTAATCAAGTATCTGCCCGAACGAAAGGTATACTTGGGAATGGGGTTAACCGCTAGGAAAAAACTCATTCATTTTCTTATTGATAACATGGACTGCTTTGCATGGTCCCATTTAGATATGACAGGAATCCCACCGGAGATAACAACTCATCGACTGAGCCTGGATCCTAAGTTCAGACCGATAAAACAAAAGAGAAGACCCCAGTTCGAGGTAAAGCACGTCTTCAAAAAGGACGAGGTAACCAAACTTGTCAAAATAGGATCCATTCGGGAAGTAAAATATCCCGAATGGTTAGCTAATGTAGTCGTAGTCCCAAAAAAAGGGAACAAACTTAGAATGTGTGTAGACTATAAGGACTTGAATAAAGCACGTCCGAAAGACTCTTTTCCACTGCCTAACATCGATCGCATGATCGATTCCACGGCCGGACACGAGATCCTTACTTTTCTCGACGCCTATTCTAGGTACAATCAAATCCAGATGGACCCAAAAGACTAAGAAAAGACTTCTTTAATCACTTAGTATGGAACCTATTGTTATAATGTAATGCCCTTCGGGATACCAAATGTGGGAGCTACATATCAATGCCTAGTTAACAAAATGTTCGAAGAAAAAATAGGTAAATCAATGGAAGTTTACATTGACATGTTAGTTAAGTCCCTACGCACAGAGGACCATTTGACTCATTTGCAGGAAACATTCAAAATGTTGAGGAAGTACAACATGAAGCTCAACCCCGAGAAATGTGCTTTCGGGGAGGGTTTGGGCAAATTCCTAGGTTTCATGGTGTCGAATCGGGGAATCGAAATTAACCTCGATAAGATTAAGGCTATCGAGGACATCACCATCGTAGATAGTGTAAAAGTCTTGCAAAGGCTAACAGGACGGATAACTACCTTGGGTCGATTCATTTCGAGGTCATCATATCGGAGCCACAAGTTCTTTTCCTTACTCAAAAATAAAAATGACTTCGCATGGACTCCGAAATGTCAACAGGCATTGGAGGAATTGAAGCGATACTTATCAAGCCCACCTCTGCTCCAAAATCTGAAGACAGATGAGAAGCTTTACTTATACTTGGCGGTGTCCGAGATAGCGGTAAGTGGTGTTCTAGTTCGAGAAGAGCAAGGTACGCAGTTTCCTGTTTATTTCGTACATCGAACCTTAGGAGATGCTGAAACTAGGTATCCACACTTAGAGAAATTGGCATCTATAAAATTAAAGCCATATTTCCAGTGTCACCCCATATGTGTGATAACCACTTATCCACTCTGCACTGTTTTGCCTAAGCCCGAACTATCGGGCCGATTGGCCAAATAGGTCGTTGAACTCAGCATGTACGATATCGAATATCAACCCCAAACGACCATCAAGTCTCAAATTTTGGCGAACTTCATGGTCGATTTTACGCCAACCTTTACCTGAAGTGGAAAAGGAACTTCTACTAAAATCAGGTACATCATCGGGGGTATGGTCCCTCTTCACGGACGGTGCCTCGAATGGGAAAGGGTACAGGCTCGGCATTGCTTTAAAACCGCCCACCGGTAGTATTATTAGACAATCCAATAAAACTTCCAAATTGATTAACAACGAGGCTGAGTGTGAGGCCATGATTGCAGGTCTCAAGCTAGCTAAAATCTTGGGGGTGGAAGTCGTCGAAGCTAAATGCGACTCTCTACTGGTAGTAAACCAAGTAAACGGAACCTTCGAAGTTCGATAGGATATGATGCAAAGGTACTTAAACAAATGGCAGGTAACCTTGCACCGTTTTAAAGAATGGACTCTACAACATATACCTAGAGAACAAAACACCAAGGCCGATGCACTTGCTAATATAGGGTCATCGGTCGAAGAAGATGAGATCAGCTCGGGGACTGTCATCCAACTCTTGAGGTCTGTGATCGAGGAAGGACATGCTAAAATAAATTCTACAGCTTAACCTGGGACTGGAGAAATAAATACATCGAGTACTTGAAGAATGGAAAGCTTCTATCGGATCCCAAAGAATCGAGGGCCTTACGGACTAAAGCCGCCCAATTCACATTAGACGAAGACGGAATATTATACAGAAGGACGTTCGATGGTCCATTGGCAGTATGCTTGGGACCGGGAGATACTGACTATGTTCTGCGAGAAATCCACGAGGGCACTTGTGGGAACCATTCTGGCGCTGAGTCACTAGTTCGAAAGGTCGTCAGAGCAGGATATTACTGGGATAGCATGGAAAAGGACTCTGAGGAGTTCATTCGAAGATGCGATAAATGTCAAAGGGTTGCATCGTTGATCCACCAGCCCGACGAACAACTTCACTTGGTTTAATCCCCATGGCCATTATGAAATGGGGAATGGACATCGTTATCCCTCTGCCATCGGCCCCACGTAAAGCTAAGTTTATTTTATTTATGACTGACTATTTCTCTAAATGGGTTGAAGCACATACCTTTGAAAATGTTAGGGAGAAAGAAGTGATAGATTTCATATGGGATCACGTTGCATGTTGATTTGGGAGACCCACTGAGATAGTATGTGACAATGGCAAACAGTTCAGCGGCAGCAAAGTAACGAAATTCCTCGAACATCATAAAATAAAGATGATATTGTCAACACCGTATCACCCTAGTGGGAACGGGCAAGCCGAATCAACGAACAAGACAATAATCCAAAACTTGAATAAAAGGCTAAATGAAGCCAAAGGGGAGTGGAGGAAAATATTGCCCGAAGTCATCGGACAACATCGAAGTCCAGTATAGGAGCAACTTTGTTTTCCTTAGTATATGGATCTGAAGCCTTGATACCGGTCGAAGTCGGAAAGCCCAGTGTTAGGTTTCGACATGTAACAGAGGAATCAAACCTCAAGGCCATGATACCAACCTCGAGTTGTTAGATGAAAAACGAGAAGTTGCATTCGTTCAAATGACAGCACTAAAGCAACGAATCGAAAGGTATTACAACAGAAGAACCAACCTTCGCCACTTCAGAATTGTGGACTTAGTCCTAAGAAAAGTCACCACCAATATCGAAACTCGGCCCTAATTGGGAAGGACCCTACCAAATCCTCGACATAGTCGGGAAAGGATCTTATGAACTCGGAACGATGAGCGGCGAACCACTGCCGAATAGCTGGAACATATCGTTTCTCAAGCGATACTATTGCTAAGGTATGAATTTCTCTTTTCTTTCGTTTATATACATATTCAGAACTAACTCATTTCAGGAGCTCGACCTAAGAAATCAAGACCTCAGGTTTTAAAGTGCGTGTTGCACTCTTTTCCCCTTTGATCGGGTTTTATCCCGGATGGGTTTTTCTAGCAAGGTTTTTAACGAGGCAACAATTATGTGGTACCTGAGGATAATTCAACAGTATCTAAGGCTTCTTAGCAATCAACCTTGAATATTGGAGGGGCATCACCCTTGGATGTTATATGTTCGAGAAATGTACCTCGTGTTAATGGGTTTCAATAGGAAAAACTTTATAATGGGCCAAACGGTCGAATGAACCGTGTTCATATAGATTAGTCGAGCCCCGACAACAAAAAATGTACGCATGTATGAACTATTCAAAAAAGCATTCTCCCTTCATAGAACATCTTGTGTCTCGAAGAAAATTCTGTATTATACAAGTCGCAAACATATGATTCTATTCTATTATGCAAAACTAATACTTGTGAAAAATGGCTCAAGATCCAAGTACAAATGTACTTCGAAAACTCGGGGACTACATACTCGAGTTATCTAAATTCGAAATCACAAGACCTCAAAGAGTCACCCATCGATATATAGCCCAAGGCCATCATACTCAGGGACTAAATAAGTCCAAGAGACATACCCGAAGGCTACGACCATATTAAAGGCCACGACCAAAATAACGCGGCTCGGAGACGTCCGAATATGCTATAAACAAAAGGCCTTCAAATACTTTAAAAAATCGATTAAAAAGTCTACCCTCTCCAAAGAAATTAAAAAAGTGCTTCGATAAAATCAGCCATCGAATAACTAAAAGGCTTCGACAATATCAGCCTTCGAAAAACCTCAAGGGGTATCAAACTATCTTAACCCAAACACGTTGAGACACAAAAAAGAAAAATGGGGTTCTGATCATCGGACCCTCAAAAAACCCAATGGGTATAAAAACATATGCTAAGGCATAAAAAAAATTTCACTAAGTCTTTTAAGCCGAAAAGGGGAAAATAACAGCCATTTTCTGAGGCCAAATCGGCCCAACCTAAAGAGCCTAAGGGCCAATACAATTTGAGTTCAAGACCTTGTTCTCACTCGATTCGGACCCAAGGTTCTGCTATTCCGAGCTCAAATAAAGTCAATTATAGCTCGAGGATTCATCGAAAAACCTTAAAGGGTATATTGTTGTAAGCTCGAAACTTACCCATCATTTGATAAAAACCTAAGGGTTTGCTTTATCCTAAGTTCAATATTCATTCGAACTCGGTTATAAAGATAATACATCGATAGATTCGATCAAGCCATCCGAGATAAAGCCTCAAATGAATTTCCAAGCTCGGGGACTTACCCTTGTATAACCAAAAAACTTAAGGGTTTACTCTAGTTGCAAGTTAAAGTTAGTAAAATTACAGCAATGAAGATTAGAAACATTTTCAATGAAGACAAAAACACATCTGGACTTGAAATCTATTGGCATTCGAAGAAAAGTTGTTCTATTATGTATCAAACAGTATGTACAAAAGGCCAATCGAAGCCTTACACCAAAAAGACACAAAAGAAGAAAAACCTAAAGGTCTAGTCAACCCCGGGAGCCACGTCCTCGGGAGCCACATCTTCGGGAGCCGCTTCTTCGACAACCTCGTCCTCATCTTCTCCACTCTCTTGGAGGTTTTCGCCATTTTTGTAAGCAAAAGAAGTCGAAGATAGGTATAAAATTTGGTGGCTCCAGTGAAAACAACGACGGGGTAATAGGCGGCGATGAAAGGAAGATGAGAAGGGTTAGAAAGCTGAGAGTTCTTAACAAAGCAAAAGTATTTGATTCAATGAATATTGTGATATTTATAGGCTTGTGGCGACAGTTCGGTGGCACTAGTGGCCGACCGCTGACTGATAAGCATTGATGATTTGGGGAACCAAACCGACAAGACGTTTTGGTCACATCCATTGCTTACTTCATGAAGACGACGTCATGATCGAGGTGTAAGGGAATCGAAGCTCAAGTCGTTTCTTATCATTTCATTCTAAGAAACACGGGGACTATCTGTATATGGTTAAAATCGAGTATGTCCAAATTTATGGGCTCGAGGGACTGCCTCGAGAATAAGCTCATAATAAAGCGAGTTCGAGCTCGAGGACATGAAGACCGAAGGATCGAGATCGGGCATGACCAACATCGAGCAACAAAATAGCGAGATATCAGTGGTCGACCATAGATCTCGGCGTGAATCTCGGGAGTGACGGAACCGCTAACGGTTATTGACATTAATCATAGATTTTATTTCTGAAATTAGAGTTGTACCTTATTTAGGATTCCTCTACTATATAAGGAAGAACCATGTTCATTTGTAACCATCACACACATTCATTGAGAAATAATAATACACTGCTCTTTACTTACTTAACTGTTCATACTGTTCTTAAAACTTGATCTCGAGCATGTTCCTAATTGAGATCGATATATTGCAACGACACTGATTTGATTTATCTTTATTGTTTAATTCATTTTTCAATTCGTCATTTATCAATTGTTATTGAATCATATCACGTATTCCTAAAATCACAATACAAGTTTAATCGTTACTCGTATTTCGAAGTAAACAATTTCTATTTTAATTGTAAAAGATATATCCGACTGACACTCAAGGAAGTAATTTGTACTTAAGTTTGATAAACGCATACTTTTCAAGTTCCTAATTCCTATTAAAAAAAAGAGTCTATCACTTAACTCGTTTATACATGGAAAAGATCAAACAGAAGTTTGTTTCTAACGTAAAAATTGTGCGGGGCGTCCTATTTGGTCGCCCCCATTTAACCTATACCTATATTTTTAAAATTATTTAACCTATATCTTAATTTTTACAACTTCAGGCGCCTCCCTCTTCCTGCTACCTGTGCAAACTTCAGCTTATTTAGTGGTGAAGTTTTTAAAAATGAACAAAATAACTTCAGCATCTTCTGCTGAAGTTTTTGGAAAAGCTTTATGACAAAACTAATTTCGACTTATTTAGTGCTGAAACTTTTACAAAAGAACTAAATAACTTCAGCATATTCTGCTGAAGTTTTTGAAAAAACTTTATGACAAAACTAATGGATCCAGGTTGAAACTTCAGCTTATTTAGTGCTGAAATTTTTACAAATGAACTAAATAACTTCAGCAGATTCTGCTGAAGTTTTTGAAAAGTTGTATGACAAAACTAATGAATCCAGGACAAACTTCAGCTTATTTAGTGCTGAAATTTTTACAAATGGACTAAATAACTTCAGCATCTTATGGTGAAGTTTTTGAAAAAGCTTTATGAAAAACTATTGAATCTAAGACAAAACTTCAGCTAAAACATGCTTAAGTACAACAAATAGAGAACAAAACTTCAGCCAGTAGAATGCTTAAGTTCAACAATTACAAACAACTTCAGGCCCGACTCTTAGAATGCTGAAGTTTTTGTGATTGTCTTTGTTACTTTAGGCCCGTATGCCTGAAGTTTATGCGAAAAGTGAGTACGCTTGTAATTTTTTTTTGCAAAGTGGGTATAACTTAAAATGTGACACAAAAAGCGAGTATAAATGCAAATGCCCCGTTTTTAACAAGGTCAACATCCACTTCTTAATTACTTAAATAAAATTTTAATTTATGAAATTGAAATGTTTACTTTGTAGCAGTAGTAGTAACTATTTTAAAACCCCAATTGGGAAGTGACAAGTTCTTTCCACCCAGCAAATTCCCCTATGCTATGGTTCTCTAAGCTGCCCCTGCCCGCTCGTCTGCCATTTCTTTCTCCAGTTAATACTAATATTAATCCAATGAAGAAAACCCATTGCCTAAAAAATGATACAAATCACAAAATTACTGTCCAAAAATTCACCACCAAGACAAGAGCTTCATCATCCAAAACCACAACCACTAAAGTAAAAAAGCAGCACAAATCAAAAGATTCAAAACCCAACTCAGAATCTCAAGAAAACCACCCAATCCCTCAAATTAGTAATACCCTTATAGCTTTCTTGGATAAAAATCCAATCTTGACCCAAGATTTTTACCAAATTGATGCACTTGATCTTGCCCCTCGTTTGCTTGGCAAGTTCCTTAGGAGAGATGATGTTGTTCTTCAGATAACTGAGGTTCTTAATGTTATTGCTATTCTTCATTTAATGTGTTTGGCCTGCTTTAATGGTTCTTGAATTTGGTCTTCTCATTGATGGGGTTGTTTTTGTTGTTAAATGGTGACTTGTTTGATAGGTGGAAGCTTATAGGCCAGATGATTCAGCTTGTCATGGTAGATTTGGCAAAACAGCTAGGACTGCCCCTGTTGTAAGATTTTTAAAGCTGACATTTTTGAGTCATTTGCTTTACATTATCGGTCAATGCTGGGAAGAAGTGTGTTCAACTTTTTTTGTTCAGACATAAATAAATAAAACTGTTCCAACTCTCATAGCTTAATACAAGGACGCGAAAAGAGGGCGTTCCTCCTTCTTGCTTGAAGCTGTGGCTGGATATAGCGGGAAAGAGTTTGACAATCTAGTTACATATCACATAAGATAAGCTTTTAGACAAGCATTTCAGTCAGCTTTGCCATGTTTCCTCACCAGTGAACACTGAGTATTTGTTCACCAATTATTAAAAGGGATCCCCCGGCCCCCTCATTATTTTGAGTGTCTGTCATGAAATATTATGTTATTACTGTCACTTACCCCCAAAAGATTTTATTGCTGTCATACACAGTGGCGAAGCCAAGAATTTCATTTAAGGTGTTCAAACTTGAAATAAGTAAAAAGAATCTCCGATAAAGGTTGTTCAATTTATGTTATATACCATTAATATCTAATATTTTACCTATATATACAATAAAATTTTCGACCAAGGGTGGTCAGTTGACTCAATCTTGGAGTTGCCCCTGGTCATACACTACATATTGGTTAGCTTAAACCATATGAAAGTTATCACTCGCGTATGTCAAATTTGTAAAGCAGATGCAGGCGGTCACAGTTTATCATGTGATATGATAATATGAATATCATAAATTCTGTTGCGCAAAAACAACATTGTTAATCTATATGTCTGGTGCTACATGATTTGGACAACACAATAGACCTTGTGTTGGAGCCATCATTTAGTATACCATGTGAAACTTTTCAAATCGACCTTTAGTAACTGAATCATAGTTTGAGTATATTTTAAAACATATGGAGGCATGACTTCTAGATTTTCTAATAACTTGCGATTGATAGTTTGGTCCTGGTGGTCATGCATATGTGTACCTCTGCTACGGTCTCCACATGATGCTAAATGTTGTCGCAGACAAGGAGGGAGTTGGAGCAGCTGTTTTGATCCGTTCTTGTGCTCCCATCAGCGGTAAATTGAATTACATGTTCTTTCATGTTTTTTAATACTATTTTTTTCTTTTTATTAAATTTTCCTCATTCCTGAATGAGGAAAATTTTCCATGTGATTTCTTTAGTCCTGCTGCCAGCCAAAGCATGCAGTTCTCTAAGTACCCCATTTCCCCAGAGGCATCCTCAGTTTCTCACTCTTTGAACCATCAGTTCCCCTCCCCCCCAAAAATAAAAAAAACGCAGTTCTGCATTTTTTGTGTCGATACTCCTCTCGGATCAGGTGATATCAAAGTGATAGCAAAACATGCATCCAGTGAAATGTTACTGGAGCAGCTAGCATTTCTTATAACTATGCTTCTTCTGAAATAATTAACCAAAAATTGTGTCAGAGGCTCAGAGCTATGGTAATGGAATGAAAAAAAACGGATGTAACTGTTTGAATATCCTCTGTTTACCATGACGCTCCTCAAATGATCACTAAAGAAGTAGTCTTGAATTTGGTTCATGCCTTGGAGTTTGAAGAGTTAATGCCTGGTTATAAATGAAAACAAGGATAATATACTCTCACATTGGCATCGAAACACAGTGCACTCATTTATGACGATCCTTCCTTTCAAGCTCTGTGCTCTTGGACTAGTATATTCGTCAAACTAGCAACAATTCAAATGCTATTTTAGGGTTTTGTTTTAATTCATAATGGAGTAAGCATTGCAGGTTTGGTTACAATTCAGCAGCGGCGGGGTTTAGAAACTGAGAAGCCTATTCTTCTTGCAGGACCTGGAAAGGTAATCTATGACCTTTTTGGGTATTAAACCAAGCTGTTTGTTAAATGTCATTGTCTTGATCAAGTCTTTGCAAATGTTACCTGAAAGTTTACTTGATTTAAGTCCCATCAAAAGAGTTTGGCTTTGTGTTGGATTTTATTTTGAATGTGATTATTTTATTTGCTTCAAGGACTCTTATCTCTCTGTTATTCACTGGTCTCCCTTCTCCAGGCATCCCTGGAAACTTCTGTATGTATAAAAATAGTACAAGTGATATCGAATACGACTGTTTTTTCTAGAGTTCCGCTGCATGTGTCATGGCTAACAAAACATTATTCCTTAGCATGAAACTTCTGCTTCTGACATATGTCTTTGGCTGAACCTTCCTTTTGCATTGTTGTTGGCATGGACTTCATATTTGGTGTTACTGCATGCTTTGAGCCTATGTTGGAATTGTACTGGAAAGCATTTACTAGCTTAGAGTAATTCCAGTTTCAAATGAAACTTTTGAATCAGACATTCTGCATATTCTTGTCCAATGAATCGCAAATCTATAATATTAAGTATCATTTGCCTTCCTTTATTGTCAAGTGCTCTGTACAGCCGATTGTAACCTACTAAGTTGCTCAAACACGGGTGCGGGTGTCTAACACGGGCGTGGATCTAGAGGTCGGATTTTTCAAGATGTAAATTTAAGATTCGGGGATACGGATCCTAGTACGGATACGGTACGAGGATCCTGCTAAAAAATATTTAAAAAAATCAGAATCTCTTTGATTTATGAGAAATTTTGTGGAATACTTAGCTTGTAAAGTATGGATTTTTTTCTTATTCTCAAGTTGTAGATAAGTAAAACATTGATTTCCTAGATAAGATATGCTATTTTCTTAGAATTTACCCTAGTTTTAGTTCTTATTTCGGTAATCAAATTGTATCTGGTCTCGAATTTTTCTATCCGTCGTGGTCAAAGTACCCAAAATTGTTTGACCAAATCCGGTACGGATCCCATAGCCACACCCATACTAGTGTCGTGTCGACACTGGTGCGGAACCTAACTATTCTCTAGCTAAGAACTTACGTATGTCAAATCTTCTTTAGAATCAAATTTTACCTAAAATTTACAGTTGCGAAGTGTAAAATTGAAATGCAACCTTAAAAAATGCTTAATAACTAAAATACAACTCAAGTGGTACGTCAGGAATAGGATAGGTAGACCAGGACTTTCAAGTTATGAACTTTTTTCATGAGCTTTCTGACATCTTGGTGGTATCCTGCTGGTGAGGAATTCATATCTTAGTCATAGTAGTATTATGAGCAATTTGAGAAATCTCTAGTGAATTGTGCAAAAAGACACCTGGAAAATGTAAGTTCTATTGCTAGGTTTGTTAAGATTTAAATATGGTTCGTATAGGAAAATAGCATATAAGGAAACGTAATAGGTGAAACCTGTTACCTGTCTAGACTGGTGACTTAAAAGGAGTTTAGCCAAAATATCCGGCTTTGAACTCCTTAAGGTCATTTTGCCATGAGCATTTACAGTTTCAAGGATGAACATACTTGCATTAGAAGATAAACAGCGTTCTGAGTTCTGACTTTCGAGTTGCTGAAAGTACTACATTGATTGCCCTTAAACATTTTATTATGTTTTGGCAATGACCTTATAAAAAATAATTGTGTTCTGGCGATGAGTACTAGGAGGAAGCACTTTCACACAAAAAAAAAAGGAGAAAAGGAGGAAAAGTAATATAGTATCATAAATTAGTTGAAACGTTTGAAAGGAGTATTATAATCATAACCCAGGCTGGTAACTCTTAAACAATAGAGATCACTTGAATATGTTTCATTTCCCTATAGAATGATTTGCAGTCATCACAAACTTACATGATAGCGCAATTCGGGTCTTTTTGTAGGTTGGTCAGGCGTTAGGACTATCAACAGAATGGTCTAGCCATGCTCTATATACTGCCGGTAAGCATTCTCTGAGTTCCATTTTTCATATTTTAGCGATAATATGAAACTCCCGCCTACTCTGCGTATGACAGGTGGTCTAGAACTCTTAGATGGGCCAGAACCAGATGAGATACTAGTTGGTCCAAGAGTCGGTATAGAGTATGCTTTGCCAGAGCATGTTAATGCATTGTGGAGATTTGCAATTGCCGGCTCTTCATGGATCAGTGCCCCTAAAAAGACTCTCAGAACTCTTTAGGGAGCTGAAAAAGGGAAAGAAAGGGATGGAACTGTTTTTTGAAAACTGTACAGGATTTATAGCCCCTTCTCCCTGTTTTACCACCTTTTTGTGTATATTTGGGTCTACTCAGTCCATCACAATCATTTTTTTTTTTTATAATCGAGAAATCATGTTCATGACTCTATGGCCAGCTGGTGCAAGGTTTAAAGTCGGTGGATAATGAGCTTGCCCCCCTACTCTCTTCTCCACTTAAATGCCCTATTTTTGTCTGTGGCAACGTCCAAATACATGAAATGCGACTAATCCACACATTGCATGACAAAAGCCATGAAGCCTATCACAACCATGTTCTTTGGTCATGTGGCATGTAAATATGCTACTTTTTGTTGGATTATTTTACCTAATTAGTTAGGGGTCAGTTTGGTACGAGGTATAAGAAGGTATAGTGCTAGTATAAAAATTTAATACCACCTTAATACTTCGTTTGGTTAGCAAACCAGGTATAGGTTATCCTAGGATTAAAATTAATACCGGGATAACTTATACCTTATAGAGGGTGGGGTAATTAGCACCAGTATAACTATACATTCTTCTTACAAATTATGTAATTGTCATATTTAATACAACATGCCAAACGATGGATAAAAAACAATCCCAGCATAACTATTCCAACATAACTTATCACATCATAACTTATCCCGGCATAAGCCGTATTCAAACCAAACGACCCCTTATAAAGTTAGTTATTTTACATTGATAATTGTTTTGGTTAATGCACCAAAAAGAAATCATTTCTGTTAGTCAATAGCCAGCTAAAATTTCTGAAACCAATAAAAAAAAAAACTTTTAATCAACTCGAAAATAAGTCAGTTATCCAGTTAGGACTAGTGTATACCGTTCGATCAATACATCAAATCTTTCTTTAGCTCTTAATTCGCAGTTAGATTATAAGAATTCTTTTTCTTTGAAGGATTAACTTAAATAGCCGCTCAGTCAAACTAAAATACCCTGCAAATGTATAATATTTGTATAAACTATGTATAAATATTTGTAATTGTATATAATTAGTGGATAATTTACGTATACTATTTGTGTAAAGATCCCAATTTCTTTGAGAGTCTATCACAAAGACATTCATTCACCTTTTCATTTCTCTCAATGTATTTATGCATGATAATGTTCTCGTACTTATTTATTTGATCTTTCAAAAATAAATTTGAAAGGACTATTTTTGGTAAATAACCACTTGAGGGATCCTAACTTACATAACCAAGAAAATCCAAATATATATAGAGAGAGAGTAACACATTATTGGCTTGTTGTGAATGGGCAATTGAGCTTTATGCAAAACACCCCATTTTGAGTTTGAACTTTAAACAAGAAAGTATTGGTTGATCGAAAGAAAGATGCTTGATGACAAAATAAAACTAATAAACGTCCCTAGGGGGACATCCGATAAATACAAAAAAAAAAAAAAAAAAAAAAAAAAACCCAAAGGACCCTTTCAGTTTTCGTCCTTTTCGTTGATTTCATTTAAAAACACTAAATTTTGGATTAAGGAAAGCAGGGAAGGGTGGTCCTGATGATTGCTGGTTGGGCTATCAATTCATTGAATTGTCTCTGTGTGAATATATGTCTTTATATGACAGTTTTATTGTTACAGTTTGGTGGTACCCCAACAAGTGTGGAGTTTTCCATTTCCCCAATGATGTTCTTATTTTATAGATCAAAAAAGAAATATAAATAAACAAACAGAAAAGAATATGGTCTAGCGGTTAATAAAAAGGTTTAAAATCATAAAAAAATTACGGTTTTCAAAGTAATCTGAAACCTGCGCTTGCTGATGTAGCAAGTAGAGGCCGCAGAGGCGGATATAGCTAGTAACTTGGGGGTTCATGTGAACGGTGAATTGATAATAGGTGAATTTACTATAATTAGGACCTTAAGGAACCATATTTTGTATCGTTTTTAATGTAAATATTGATAATAAAGTGCTCTGATTAGTGCTATTCATGCATTGCAGGTGATATATCACAAAAAAGGATATTGGAACATTTTTTAGAGTCAATTACGGAAAAAAGGAGGCCAATCGAATAATACCCACTAAAGGCACCAAGTAATAAGCAAAAGCAGAGCTGAAACAGGCTTGCCGCGGTCCGGGCGTAGCCGCGGTGCAACAGCGGCGGAAGGCAGTCTCAGGTTCAGAGAGCTTGTTTGGCCGCGGTTCTGGCGTAACCGCGGTGCGACCGCGGCAGGACGCATAAACTTCATGGACTAAAGTGCAAAACAAGGGATTTTAAGCCCCAAAATCCTATATAAACTTAAGGAATTCGCCCAAGAGGGGGGAATCAGTTTTGAAAGTGGAAAACATCAAAAGCAAGGGCAAGAAGCAAGGAGGAAAATTGGGCATCAATCTTTATTCTCCTCTTTTGTTCTTTTACCATTGACTATGAATTCTTTTATAGTTTTTGTTATTATTATGAGTAGCTAAATACTTTAATCTAAGGTTTTGGTGGAACCCGTTGGAGATGAACTTGTTGGCATGTTAATATAGTTTTGAGTTGGTTATTAATCTCTATTTGTTCAACTACGTTTTGATTGTAGTTTGTTGAAGNCCCAATAGTTTTTTTATACGTTATATACATGTTAAGAAGTCCGCTAGATATCTATAAATATTTGATAATAAACTCAGTATTAATGTATATTAACTTGAAATCATTATAGGAATTCTTAAACTTCAAATTCTGGACCACAACATTAATTTTTGCCTTATTTAAATCTTTTTATTCTAAAAATATTTTTTACCAAATGGATGTATCAAGCCTCAAGCGTATGCATATGAATGAATCTAAAATTATTTTTTCAGCTTATATTTTTGGAGTTTGTGTTTGGTCGTTTGTTGTTTCTTTGAGTTTGAGATAACCAATAAGCTGAAAAGCCCATTGTTTAATTTTATGATTAGGTTGTTGAAAGAATCTATTTGGTCTAAATTAGTTCAAAATTGTACCTACCTCATCTACCCAAATAAGAAAAAACAAGAAGGATGAAAGATTACATGTAGAGCTAATAAAAAAATAGCAGAATATGTCCCCACTCAATAATTACTGGTTCACTGTTTCTCTCATTTTGTCTATTCCCCACTAAAAACTAAGTCAAAATGGGCATCTGAACTTCTACCAGTATATATGGTATTCTTTGCGTAATTTTAACGTTGCTTCCTCTCTTTGATTTTCTAGTCTTTCAATTGTGTCTATAGAGACCAGAGACTAGACTCACCAAGTCAGCATCTTACAGTGTTTAATCTTTGGTTATTTAAGTAGTGCAAATAGAAGTATATCATCTAAGTGTAGAATGGCTAGTTGCAAGGAAATTGTAGAAACATGGCCAAATTTTGAGAAAAGTATTACATGTCTTGGTGAAAAGTTTCGAAAGTCTTCAATCCATGGTGTTCATGAGTTGCTTGAGTGCCCAATCTGCACAAGGTCCATGTATCCTCCAGTTTACCAGGTTAGTACTCCTCTTTATGTGGTTGTTCACATATGCTATCAAATTCTTTATATCAATTCTTTTCTTGTAACGGTTGTGTTTTGACCAACTTGCGCGCACCTAGACTGTTTTAACGTGTAATCTCCCATCGTTACAGTTGCCAGGTAACTTTGTCCACCAAGGCTTAGGCAGAAGAAAGATGACTCAACATAGTAACTTACAAGGGGTTGCTTTTGCTAACCTGCCCTGGAAAAAATTGGGTTGCAATTTGAAGTTTATACTTTGAAACAGCACATTAGGTTTATAACAAT
The DNA here is from genome assembly GCA_005239495.1 of Nicotiana undulata. Taxonomy (NCBI): domain Eukaryota; kingdom Viridiplantae; phylum Streptophyta; class Magnoliopsida; order Solanales; family Solanaceae; genus Nicotiana; species Nicotiana undulata. The sequence goes on from ML297758.1 coordinate 25,760, forward strand.
AATAGTCGTGGCATAGTATGGATATTCTGGGGCTAATACATCACATTAAGATACTATAGCTGTCTAGAACCCGGTCATCTATACAGTTGGGATACTGAGTGTAATCCAAGAGTATACGAAAAAGTGTTTATATGTGAGTGAAATAAGAATTTGCAAGCTTTCTTCGATTTCTTTCTTTCCAAACTATCCACCTGAGTGCGGAGGAGTAAATTTTGAAACTCTGTTTCTTTGTTGAATTTCCAGCTCATAAACATATACTCCCTCCCTCCGTTTTAATTTATATTAACCTACTTGACTGGACACGAAATTTAAGAAAAAAGAAAAAAAAAATTGAACTTATGGTGTAAAACTCTGTTTCTTTGTTGGAAAGGGATCATTCTTTTTGGCACAGACTAAAAAGGAAATAGGTTCATAGAAATTGGAACGGATGGAGTATTTTACTACTGTTACGGACATGAGCTCTAAACATGTCGTGGACTGTTGAACAAACTCTAGATGTCACCTATAATGAAGAAGTTTATTACTTATACAACAAATTGCTTGTAGAAGACCTCTAAATATGGATTTGTTTGCTGATAGATAAGCACTTGTATTTTGTATACCAGTCTTTTTTTTCCTCATATTAAATAATCCATGTAGTGTTCAAATGGCCATACACTATGCACCAACTGCAAGACTGGAGCACATAATTGCTGTCCAACTTGCCAAGTTGAACTTGGAAACATAAGGTGTTTAGCCTTGGAGAAAGTAGCAGAGTCATTGGAATTGCCCTGCAGACATCAGAATCTTGGCTGTCACAAAATATTACCCTACTATCGGAAGCTCAAACATGAACAACGTTGTAAATTTCGGCCTTACCATTGTCCATATGCTGGATCAGAGTGCTCCATAAAAGGGGACATTCCAACACTCATGTTACATCTTAAGGAGGACCACAAGGTTGACATGCATACTGGATGTACCTTCAATCATCGATATGTCAAATCAAATCCAGAGGAAGTTGAGAATGCAATATGGATGCTCACGGTAAGTCTCTGCTACTTTTAACAGTTAGTGGTAAATGCTGTTCTAATGCATCAAATGCCTTGTTTGCCAACTGATGATGTGCAAAATGCTTGCTACTTCTGTCAAAAAAGATTTTGAGGGGGGAGGGGGATATTTTGTACTTCTCTCTGGCTAAAACAGATTTTTTCTCTTTTTATGGATTTGTTAGTAAATGTTTGTATTTGTGTTTAAAGAAAGACTGTAACAGCCCAAACGAGCACTAATGGTTGAACTCGAAAGGGGTCCGTTGTGAAACTCGACTTAGGCAAATTCCACATTGGAATGGGAGGGAAAAGTTAGGAGCCAAAAAAGGGTGAGTTTAGAAATTTAACAGTTGAGGCACCTTTTGAGTTAACTTCCAAGGGAACCGTGAGGCCCCAAATGTTGGGTCTGAGTGACAATACCTTGACAGTTGGGCCTGGATCGTTACAAAAGCCTTACATTTCTATGCTACGGCTCCCAGATTGCACAATGACATCTTTTACACAATGCAGGTTTTCGACTGTTATGGAAAACAGTTCTGCTTGCACTTTGAGGCATTTTCACTTGGTACGACACCAATTTACATGGCCTTTCTACGTTTTATGGGCGAGGACAATGAAGCCAAAATGTTCACGTATAGTCTAGAAGTTGGTGGTTTTGGCCGTAAATTGACATGGCAAGGTATTCCAAGGAGTATCCGAGACAGCCACAGAAAAGTTCGCGACTGTCAAGATGGACTTATTATTCCAAGAAGCTTGGCACTTTTCTTTTCTGGCGGAAATAATGGACAAGAGCTTACATTGAAAGTCACAGGTCATATATGGAAAGAGCACTAGACAAGTTAGTAGTGCATCGGCAATTGTACAGTATCAATTTTTCAGAAGCTCCTAAGTTTATACTTTGCCTTTTTGCATATGTTGTATATCATATCAGCTCAGGATCTCTTATGAAGATGGCATATAAGTGATCATATTCTACACTGATGTAAAAGGTATATGATGTTTTATTTTTCAATAAGACACAAGAGGGGTAATTTGTGTAGTGTCCAATTTTTCGCACACACAGATTATAGAAGGACCTGGTTCATTCTATGTGTTCTTGATACTACTGTTGCGGAATAATAAATGCAGAAATTAAAGAGCACAAGGATGTTTACGTGGAACACACCCGGCTCAAAAGGTGCAAAAACCACGTCCTACTAGCCAATATGATTTTCTCCAAACATTTCACTACAACTCTGAGCCAACAACAAAGTTTACAAACTCTTGCAAACTTAAGGATTAACTCTAACCCTTATAGCAACACGCCACGGGCTGTTGCGACTACGTCAGGTTAACTCTAACTGGAATAATACAACTCAAATACCTCGTACAATTTGCTTCTAAGAAAGCTCTAAAAGGTACAACTCAAAACGCCTACTACACATTGAACTAGAAATAAAGAAAGACACATAAAACTCTTTATGGAGTTGGTTCTTCAATCTGGTTCGTGTAGCTTCAGGATCACACTCTTAAAACTCACAGGAATTGCTCACAAAATGCCTTGCTATTTTGCTCTCAATTATTGGTTAACTTCAGTATGTGTGCATCATCTATAAAAGAGAATAAGACGGGGATGATTTTTGTGGTGTCCAATTTTTCGCGTGCACAGATTATAGAAGGACATGATTCTTCTCTGTGTTACTGTTGCCGAATAATAAATGCAGAAATTAATGAACACAAGGATATTTACGTGAAAAACACCCGGCTCAAAAGGTGAAAAAACCACGACCTACTACCCCAGTAGGATTTTCTCCAAACATTTCACTACAACTCTCAACAACAAAGTTTACAAACTCTTGCAAACCTAAGGATTAACTCTAACCCTTATAGCAACCAGTCACAAGCTGTTGCGACTGCTTCAAGTTAACTCTAACTTGAACAACTCGAGTTTACAACCTCTTGCAAACCTAAGGATTAACTCTAACCCTTATAGCAACCAGTCACAAGCTGTTGCGACTGCTTCAAGTTAACTCTAACTTGAACAACTCGAGTTTACAACCTCTTGCAAACCTAAGGATTAACTCTAACCCTTATAGCAACACGCCACAGGCTGTTGCGACTACGTCAAGTTCTCTAACTTGAATAATACAACTCGGGTACATAGCACACTTTGTTTCTAAGAAAGTTGAAAGGTACAACTCAAAACGCCTACTACACATTGAAGTAGAAATAAAGAAAGATACATAAAACTCTTTATGGAGTTGGTTTTTCAAATTTGGTTCGTGTATCTTCAAGATCGCACTCTTAAAACTCACAGGAATTGCTCACAAAATGCCTTGCTATTTTGCTCTCAATTCTTGATTAACTTCAGTATGTGTGGATCACTTGTAAAAGAGAATAACACTGATATTTATAGAGTTAGTAAATAAAGACTAACTAGAGTTCTAATGTTTTACTCTTCCTTGGTGGAAGAGTTCTAGTCAACTTCAACTTCTAACTCTTACCTTATCTTGGATAGAGTTCTCTTCAAGTAAGGAGTCTTGGTCCTTATCAAATATGCAACCTTTTCGTTCAGGGATTATTAGAATAACTACTTATACTTTTACTTTTCACGTGCATGCCTTTTGCTTGATTCTGTTCGTCACCCGTGTACACTGTTCATGGACCTGGTACATGCGTATGTTCATTTGTTAATCATCAAAACCAAAACCGCTCAGGTCAACAGCATACACTACCTAAGTTGCATGAAATAAAGTTAATTTATTTCTTCTTTTGGTTATTTCTTACCAATTAATAGGAAAAAATGGAACTCGTCGAGAATGATTCTGATTTGTTATGTATTCCTCAGTGTAAGAGTGTGAAAGGCCAAAAGCAAGATTTGGAAAAGTTGTTTGTCGTTTGATTTATTAGTTGAGCTAAAGGCAAGAATTATATATAGAAACACCGAAATTTTCATTGTCAATATATTTGGCATAGTTTGACTAAGAAAAAGTAAAGGACAAAAGGAAAAACTGCATGTATATACTCCTAGTTAGTACGTTGTAGGTAGAAATGTGTGGTTTTAGCGGTTAAATGAGTCCATGCGACTTTCCCGTTTAAAACAGAAAATTCCTTTTCTTTGCAATCTACCAAAGATCCATAATATAGAGACTTAGCAACAACAACAAAAAAAGTAACAAGAAAGAGAAATGCAGCAATGAAGCATCTCCCGTCTCCTTTTTCTTTGTTTTTCAATCTTTCTTCTTTATGTCTCCTCCTTTTCCAGATTCATTTTCCATGATAGATTGGTGCTGCCTTTCCTCTTTTCCATAAAATTTTACGTACGTAATATTTCTCCTATTTAATATTGTATTCTGTAAATTAGTGCTAATATAAACATGTTTGGTTCAACGGGATAAAGCACAACGGGTCCTTTTCATTTTCATATTTCTGATTCTCAGCTTTCAAGGACTAAATACCCCATATGTGTTATTGGTTTCTTGTTACATTTTTTTTTTATTTTATTGTTGGAACTGTATTTTAATCAATATTTTTTGAAAATTTTCATAGGAAATCTGCTGTGTAACATATAAAATTTTACTCGGAAGCATTATATGGATTGATAAAATCAGCATTTGGGAAGAAAGACTGTGCCTTCCATAATTGAACGACAATGTCGTGCTGTGGAGGTGGAGAAGACGACGTATACAGCGGTGGTCCGCCGTCTAACCAAAATACAGCCCCTCCTAGAGCCGGCAATCCGTCCGGTGGTGGTATGCTCCTTACTCCAAAAGATTTACATATACCCAGTGTTTACTCCAAATCAATAAATAATATACACTTTTATTATTTAATCACTAGTTAACTTGCCACGCTTCGCGGCGATCATAAAAATAAATTAGTGAATTCTTGGAAAACTATTATAATTTTATAAATCAATATTTTTTTTAATAGCTTCAACACTCTTCAAATAATCAGTTTTACAATTTTATTTCTCTTTTCCTCTTTTTTTATTTCTTTCCACTTCATTATACCACAATAATAAATCTTCTAAAGCAGTTGATATGTAATCTCAACTAAAATACTTCTTTTCTCCAGAGGAATATATATAAAATTAAGCCATCTTCGCAGAAAAAGCATATTTCCCTAAGGAGTTTTTCATGGTGTATATCAAAAGACATTTACAATTTCACCAGCCATTCATAGGAGACTTAAATTTACTTTAGGTAAAGGAAAAAAGAACCAAACTAATTAGTAATATTTGCAACAAAAAAAAAAAGGTTTTATCAGTTGTCTATTCCCCTCACAGTTAGTCACGATTGTTTGATCCTTGATATTTCAAAAATTAAAGATAAAATGTGAAAATTTTAAGAATTAAAAAAAAGAAAGCCATTCATAGGAGAAATATTTCTCTTTTTCTTTCCTTCTTTTCTTCTTGTCTCCCCCTAACTTGTTACTTCCTTTATTACTAAGATAAACTTTCTCTTCCTCCTAACTCTATAACAAAATTCTAGAGAAACTATACTATTTCATATAAATGCACAAATTCCTTCTATATACATCCGACATCTCCATCACCTTCTTCATCTCAACTTTCGTCCTCTTCATTGTTAGCAATCAACCAAAAAATTTCCCCCTTTGTGACAAATGACAACTTCCTCGTAATATTATACATATTTCTTGTGTGATTTAAATAATTATCTGAAGATCAACATAAAGATACGAGTAAGCATGTTAGAGAGATCTGTATAAAAGATATCTTAATAAATGAGATGTTATAAGGAAAACATTACAAACCAAATATATCAGAAAAAAATGAATATGAAAAAATAGAATAGAAAAGCAAATTCAAATAAATAAATAAAAGCAAACCATACTTTTTTATAATACCATTGATATCAAGAGTCTCAATCAAGTTAATAAAGATTATGTGAAGTCTTCTCACCTTTCTTTTAATATTTAAATGTTCTCTACAGATAAATATTAATACTATGATAGTCTTACTTGTTGAACTTTATTTCTTGTAATACATTGCTATTCGCCTTACAAAAATCATACACTGTAAAAGAAGAAGAGATCCTATATGAACCTAAAAGGCTTAGTTCCAACAATTTGTTTAGAGTTGGTGATGGTCCAAGTGGCGCCTTGTAGTGTGTTAGAATGTGTTATTTTATATATGGAGATAGGTTTCCACTTTGATAGTTCTATTTTTTCTTTGCTGGAAATATTGCGCCTTCCAATATGTATAAGATATGGAAGCGTAGCAACTATATCTTTGGTCGATTACGATGGATAGAAAATTCAGTTTCTCCGACTAGATTTTCTAAAGAAGTAATAATAGACGGGAGATGTAATATCAATGAAGGTATCTTGGTTCCAGTATATGCATCAAATTCCCCTAATATTGAATACTATGTGAAAGCATATATTAAAAAGTTTAAGATTTTCATGTAATAAATGAAACGGTTTGAACGTAAGAAAGATTGGACTGCCTTTTTTTTCCCTTCAAGAAACCGTACGCTTGTTGTTTCTTTTCCGTAACCATTGCGTTCTTTCAATAAGGCTACGTAGGTTCTTTAAGGGCTTTCTTTGATGACATAAACAAACAAAAAAGTAGGAGAAAAAAAAATCAAAAAATAAGAATATAGATTGTTAAGTGATATATATTCTCATTTTAGTTTGCAACTTTATGATTAAATTATTTAGGTTTAATTTAAACACCAGGTAGGGGTATGTTATTTGCTCTCCTACTCTCTCTTTTTATATTCTTGAAAGAATCATCTTAGGTATATATAGCTTTATAGTTTTGGGATCAAACTGCCTATATTAAGCTAGAGCATTACTTTACAAATAATAGATAGAGCATCACATTGTTTTTTATGCAAGTTGTGCCTCATGAACTAGCAGGATATCATACCTCTCATTTCTGAGTCTTAGGTGGCCTTCTGAAAATGTTAGCTTCTCGGCAGGGGTGTATTTAGGGTGGCGGAAGGGCGAACACCCTTCGCCGAAAAATTACACTGTATATATAAGGCAAAATTTCTTTTTTACCTCTATTAAGTTTTGAATCCCCTTGACACAGCCCAAAAGTGTAGCTTATTGCTGAAGTCCAGCATCAGGAACAGCCTCAAGCTGGTGGCCCAGCCCAAGGGGGCCGGCCTCTTTTCCGTACCAATCCTTATTTACTACTACATCTTTTTTGGGGTGTATAGCTCAGTTGTGGTTCAAAACCTTTTTAAGGTCATATAGGTTCAACTCTCACTGGCTACAATCTTTTTTAACTTTTTTTCTTTTTGAACCCCCTTCGCGGAGATCCTGCCTCCGCCACTGCTTATCAGCAAGTCACTCTATTTGTCTTTTATGTGATATTTGGCTAATAGATGAAACATGGAATATTAATCTACCGCTTGAAAGAAGAAGGAGAGCCTTGGCGTAATTGCTGCCATATGACCAAGAGGTCACGAGTTCGAAATGCATGATAATGTTGCGTACAATAAACCCTGTGGTCCAGACCTTCTGCGGTCCCTGCGCATAGCGGGAGCTTAGTGCACCGGGCTGTGTCCTTTTTGCTTGAAAGAAGAACCATCCCCTTTTTCTCCTAAAATTAGTATTCCGTATATCAAAGTTAAGCTTTTTTGGTGTTGTAGCCAGTGATAGAGGAGAGCCAAGGGGTGGTGCAAAAACTGGAACTCCACAGAAAGTTTTATCAATTGAGATACCGGTTATGCCATTGGATGAGCTAAATAAATTGACTGGTAATTTTGGTCAGAAAGCTTTGATTGGGGAGGGATCTTATGGACGCGTATTTTTTGCTAAATTAAGCGATGGCCAACAAGCAGCAATTAAAAAGTTGGATACTAGTTCTTCATCAGAACCAGATTCTGACTTTACAGCCCAGGTAAATTTCCTAATAATGGCATTTCTCTCTTCTTTTTGTGGCAAAGACATGCTACATGAAATTTACTTTTTCTACCTATGCAGTTATCAATGGTTTCAAGACTTAAGCATGAGCATTTTGTGACACTTATGGGGTATTGTCTAGAAGCAAACAATCGAATCTTGGTATACGAGTTTGCAGCTATGGGCTCTCTACATGATGTATTACATGGTATGTCAAACTGAACTGTTAAAATTACTTTTCACGATTGCTGAGCTTCAATAATAGGACGCTGCACAAACGATTAATGCTTTAGAGTTTAGATACAAAAGGCATCAAATGTATGCAAGACAGATTGCAGCATCATAGTTGATTGTTGGATGTTTTGTTGTAGGTAGAAAAGGTGTACAAGGTGCGGAGCCAGGTCCAGTTCTTACCTGGAATCAGAGAGTTAAAATTGCTTATGGTGGAGCAAAAGGCCTCGAATACTTGCACGAAAAAGTTCAGCCGCCTATTGTTCACCGTGATGTCAGATCCAGCAATGTACTTCTCTTTGATGATTTTACAGCAAAAATTGCTGATTTCAACTTGACAAACCAGTCTTCCGACACAGCAGCTCGTCTGCATTCGACTAGAGTTTTGGGGACATTTGGCTACCATGCTCCAGAGTAAGCCTTGCATTCTGAGTTTGTTCTAACTTGCAATGACACCCCTGCTTATTCTCTCAACATAGGCTTTCTGTTTACCAAGCTTTATAAAATAACTCATCATTATAGTAAACACAAAGAAATTTAGTATCGATATAATATTTTTAAAGCATTTGTTTCAAGCAGTAGAAGGGGAGCTTTGGCGTAACTGGTAAAGTTGCAGCCATGTGATCAAGAGGTCACGGGTTCAAGCCGTGGAAATAGCCTCTTGCTGAAATGTAGGGTAAGGCCGTGTACAATAGACCCTTGTGATCGGGCCCTTCCCTGGACCTCGCACATAGCGGGAGCTTAGTGCATCAGGCTGTCTTTTTTACTTGTTACAAGCAGTTGATAATTGATATAAAGACCATACTGCTGTGCAGGTATGCAATGACAGGACAGATAACACAGAAAAGTGATGTCTATAGTTTCGGAGTTGTTCTCTTAGAACTCTTGACAGGAAGGAAGCCAGTAGATCATACAATGCCCAAAGGACAACAGAGTCTTGTTACATGGGTACCTTGTTATCCTACCTCTTTCTAATTATCTTTATTCATACCACAAGTATACTGATTCATTCTAAAATTATCTGCAGGCAACTCCAAGATTGAGTGAAGACAAAGTGAAGCAGTGTGTTGATCCCAAGCTAAATAATGACTATCCTGCAAAAGCAATTGCTAAGGTTTTCTTACTAATCTTTACTAAAAAAAACTAGTTAAAAGAGGTCTTGGATAACCTTTAATGTATACTTTCCTCTCAGATGGCAGCTGTTGCAGCACTTTGTGTTCAATATGAGGCAGATTTTCGGCCAAATATGACGATAGTCGTTAAGGCATTGCAACCACTTCTCAATGCAAAACCAGCAGGACCAGAGACTAATACATAGGCACTGTCTGCTTAAAATCAGCAGAACTAATACTTCTGAGTCTCAACAAATCTATGACAAACTATGCATGATTGATGTTCTTCAACTCTGAAAAAAGGGTATTCTTGAGCTGTCCTCCTAACCATAAGGTTATGCACTCTGCTTCTACAGATAGAAGCCTAGGGAAAAGAGTTTGAGACTTTTGGGTTTAGTTTAAATTCTCATGAGTAGTTTATATGTGACATGTTACTGGTTATGAATACCAGTAAACTTACCTTTTGTGAGTTTGAGCGCTGAGGGGCCGATATTTATGATTCAACTGTAACAGTTGTTAATTGAACAAGAGCTACTCAAACCATTTTCCTCATGCTTTGGTTTCAGCTCACTATTCCCAGTGCAGCATAATTGGTGTTTGAATAGTTTATCAAATAACTCACATTCACAACCCAAAAACATAGAGACCTGCCACTGTAATCTCCGTTTAACTTTAATTGCAAGTCAATGAAGTTAAATATTCTTTTAGTTAAGAAAATACTAGTAATAACCAAGGGAAAGCGACTCAAATGTTAGCAATAAAATTCATCAGAACTAACATCATTGAAACTAAGAAGATTGAACCACTAACTACGCAGCAAAAGGCTTGCAACTAAATAGCTCAAGCTGGAATGAAATGCCAAGTTTTGAGTTTGGGTGATCATTACATCAGCTTATTGAGGAGCACAAATGTTGTGAACCTTTACTGCTTTGTGGCAGCAACAAAGGTGACTGAAGTATAATCACTGTTTGAAATGGAACTCTACAACTTGCGCAAAAATCACTGCATAGTTTGTCACCTAATAAGTGGGGCAATGCCATTTAACCTAAGAATACACGCGCTGCAAAAGAGACCATGCAACATTAAGCTGCTTAAGAACAATGTTTTGTGAGTAATTAGATTTGGTTGTGAAATCATACACATCTGGTTAATATTCTGGCCATTAGTTAAAGTATACGTAAGGCAACGTTTGTGCAATTAAAAGTAGTTCAAAAGCTGAACTTAAACTTCTTAAATCAATGATTAGGTTATAGTAATAGATAATTCTGCACTTCCACTTGGAGCAACAAGTTCATCGAAGACTTCAACTGATAAGGTCAACAAAATTTATAGCAAAAAAGCAGAGTCTGAGGTGACACCAAAAAACTAATCCTGTCTTTAAATTTCATAAAAGAGCACGTAAATAATCACCAGCTCATAAACAAAGTAAAATCAGTAGCCTCCCTTCAAATCGTTAACCACATCATATGGTATGGGGGTAACAGTCTCCAATGTAGCGCCTTCAACCATGAAACCTGGTTTGGGTCCTAGGGGTTGCCTTTTCGTGCTGATAACTTCTCCTCTAGCCTTGGCCTCAGCCTTTAGCTGGTCATTCGTCTTGATCCTTTCTTTGACTTCTTCAGTGCAACGGGAAAGCTGAACATGTTCAATCCTCACATGGATCCTCTTTCTTAAAATTTTGTTACGAACCTGAGATCCAGAACAAGCAAGAAAAAAATTAAAATAGGCACAATGCATAAGCGTAAAAAACAAAAAGAACAAGCATAACACCCAAGACTACCCTCAGACCATTAAACTTTCAATTTAGCAAATAAATATCCACAGTCCCCACACCCAAATATCCAAAAAGGAGGAATACAGAAATAAATAGCATGTCTTTGATAATCCAGTCAAATACTGACAAATGCACTAGTAAAGGAGAGAAAACCAAGCTGGTTTCATGATCAAATGAAAACATATATCTCAACCATTTGCATTTTTACATTCACAACCAGTGAATTCATAGAACCAACCCCAATTAGATTGGTGTTGAAAGATAGTTGATTGATCAACATAGATAACTTTTCGACGCAAGTTGCGAAACAAAGATTACATTCTTTTAGAAATGAAATCAAACATAGTTGGTTGATTGACATTTCATAAATTCTCTTTGATGCAAGAAATTATGCATGTAAAAAGACGGGATTGTTAAGAAATGAATTCAAGCATGAATAACTGAAGCTTTTCACAATATTTTAGTTACCACTATTAACAATTGCATCCAAATAATTGTCAGACGTTTAGCATTCTATTGACAAAGGCTGAGGCTTAACATTAGCTTAGTATGCAATATCAGTTATTACATTCTCATCAATTTTACAACAATGACTCAATCCCAAACTACCCTAACTAGTCAATGTCAGTAATATGAAGGCTCATTCATTGATTCTAATCAATACAAAAATCTCATTCTACTTCCGACCCTAAAATTGTTAACAGATCTCCATATACAAATACAAACAGTCAATAAAATACTTTAAGCTACAAATCAACAAACAGTTGAAGAGTAAATGAGTACACATATTTGTATTCATGTGGGTGTGTGAGAGAGAGAGGAGGACCTGCTTGTTAACTTCGACACCGACGGCGCGTTTGGTGACGTTCCAGATACGGCCGGTACGGCCATGATAAAATTTGTGAGGCATTCCCTTGTGAATAGCACCGTTAACTTTGACATCAACATAGTCCCCGATTTTGAAAATCCTCAAGTAGGTTGAAAGTGGGATGGTACCCTTCTTTCTGAATGCACGAGAGAATGAATCTCTCGTACGCGACCTTAATCCATGACCGGCCGGCATTTTCCTCCTCCGCTTCTCTCCGCTGTGTGTGACTCTGTGTGTGTGTGTGTGCAGAGAGTAAGTGAAACCCTACTTGGCAAACCAAAGAGATGAATGTATATAGTGGATTTAGGGTTTTGGATGGGTTTGGGCTGGATTGTATGGGCCCTTTATAGTCTTGACATTGAATTGGTGATTTGGGCTTTTATTTAGTTGGGTTTGTGTGAATACGTATGGAAGAAATTGTAGAAATTGCACGGGGTGTCCTATTTGGTCGCCCCCATTTAACTTATACCTATTTTTTTAAAATTTTTTAACTTGTACCCACTTTTTAAAAACTTCAGCTCCCTTTCTCTTTCTCCTTCTCTTCCTTCGTTTTCTTCTATGAGTGTGTAGTAGCGCACACCAGTGAGTAATCAGCTACAAAGAATCATTGATTCTCCCACCAAAACATCATTTTTTTTCTCTTTACGAATTCAGCAATAAAGAAACTTTCAGTAATTCTTCTTTTCGCATCTTGATTTTACACAAGCTTAGACGAAGAAATGACTCGCATGCTCTGTTTCTTTTTTAGAAGATCGAGGAGAAGATGTGAAGAAAAGAGAAGGAAAATTGACTGATTTTTCATTAAAATGGGTAAAATGATAGTACTAGAAAGTGTAATTAAATGGGAAACACGTTAGTGCTAAATAGATTTTAAACATTTGAATAGCTCTAGAGCTGAAGTTCTCCAGTTACAAAGACAAAAGCTTCAGCTCTAGAGCTGAAGTTCCCTAGTTACAAAACAAAAACTTCAGCTTTAGAGCTGAAGTTCCCCAGTTACAAAGACAAAAACTTCAGCTCTAGAGCTGAAATTCGTCAGTTACAAAATAAAAACTTCAGCTCTAGAGCTGAAGTTCCCCAGTTACAAAACAAAAACTTCAGCTCTAGAGCTGAAGTTCCCCAGTTACAAAGACAAAAACTTCAGCTCTAGAGCTGAAGTTCCTCAGTTACAAAACAAAAACTTCAGGTCTAGAGCTGAAGTTCCCCAATTACAAAACAAAAATTTCAGCTCTAGAGCTGAAGTTCCTCAGTTACAAAGACAAAAACTTCAGCTCTAGAGCTAAAGTTCGCGAGTTACAAAATAAAAACTTCAGCTCTAGAGCTTAAGTTCCCCAGTTACAAAGACAAAAACTTCAGCTCTAGAGCTGAAGTTTGCAAGCTGCTTCAGGCCCGTCTACTAGAATACTGCAGTGTTGCGTGATTGCCTTTGCTACTTCAGTCTCGTATGCTGAAGTTATGCGAAAAAGCAGGTATAAGTTAATTTTTTTTTGCAAAGCGGGTATAAGTTAATTTTTTTTTGCAAAGCGAGTATAATTTAAAACGTGACACAAAAAGCGGGTACGGATGCAAATGCCCCGAAGAAATTGGAAAACGGGTTTTGGCATGAGGATTTTTACCTAGTTATACTATATTAGAAACTTATTTACCTATGTTCTCTATGTTATGAAGTTTTTAATAAGAATATAGGTTTTTCTTACAAATTATATATATTGCTTTTTAAAAAACTCTCACTCCATTATTACTGCCCTCAATTAAGGGATTCAATTATATACTTTCCATTTTTTCCCTCTCCTGTTCTCTCTCCTTTTTCTTTACATCAAATTCCCTTAGCTACGCCCATAATCTTCATCTTCTGAAATTGTATTATAATTGTATTTGAATTGTATCAGATATATCATTACCTAAAATATAAATGTATCATACTTATATCACAATTATATCCAACTTGTATCCGGTATATTTATACCCAAAATAATACATGATACAATACTAAAAATCTAATATACAATTATCATACCTGTGATACAAATTATGAAATTTGTCACGATAGCACAACTGCTCGTAACAATATACAATAAATATACAATTATCATACATTTGTAATACAATTTCTGCAACAATTATGATACATACAATTATAATACAATCGCGATACATTCTGAAAAATTGTGACACAATTATGATCTTCATCTTCTTCAAGTTTCAATCACACTCTACACTAAAATTTAATATTAATCGTATTATAATTTTATTAGTGAGTATTATTTTGGGTATTGATGTGTCATATACAAGTCACGCACAATAAAAATTTTAGAAAGAAAGGAAATAAGATTCAAAACTTACCACAACTTGATCCTACAACAATATTTTGAATTTTGTCTTATTGTATCAATAAGAAATAATGATTTCTTTTGTGCAATTAAAAGTAGTTCAAAATTCCTAGTTGTAGCTATTGACACCAAATAGCCCATAAATGTATATCACAATAATAATATGTATATCACAACTTTATTTTTCTTCTTTTTTTTATATAAGAATATTATTAAAATTTTATTTTCCTTCTTTATTATCTAAAATATAAAATGATAAATAGAATTATTTAAAATTTATTTTTATCTCTATATCAATGTATATCATAACGAAAATAATTGTATTATTTATATCTCACAGTGTATAACACATCAAATAATGTGTATACCAAATATACATTATATTAAAATGTAAATAAAAGATTTTTTTTTTATATTTCAGTGTATAACACATAACTTCTTGTGGATATCCACTAATATATTTGCTAGAGATATATTGATATACAAAATGAGAATTATATATATTGTTTGTATATCATCGTGTATAAAATATTAATAATGTGTATATCGACAAAATATATTAAAATTTTATTTTAGTATAACACATTTTAGATTGAAAACTTAAGTTCAAGATGACTCCACACATGTATTTTCTATTGTATCCCTTGTATATCTTTATGTACATCAGTGATATCTCATATATATCATGTGTAGCTGCGTATATCCATGAAAATTTGTGTTATATATACGATATACAATGTGATATACATGGGCGCCCATAAAGAAATTTTATATACAAAACTGATATACACAGATGTCATTAAAAACCTGTCTGGATATACACTGATGTACACGATATACATGGTGATATACACATGTCACAATTGGATTTTAAGGTCTGATTTTTTACCTGAAACCAGTCTAATTCACTTCTAATCTTGCTCAAATTTTGTATATAGCCTCGTTTAGGTATTTTCAACCAATTTCAATCACACCCACTCGTACAATCCAACCAAAAAAAAGAAGAGAGAAAAAAAACAAAATTGAAATATGTTTTTTCTCTCTTAGTTTTTGCTTCTGATTTTCTCTGATGTAAGTTCAACCTTGCCTTTTCATCCCTCTGATTTTTTTGCATAATTTGCAAGAAAAATTTCTCAACTATGAGAGCGAAAGACAACAGATAGAAGAAGAAATACAAGGAGAGAAAGGGGTGTGTGTGTGGGGGGGGGGGGGGGCCAAAAAAA
>MDKH01100398.1:0-17257 GCA_005239495.1 Nicotiana undulata
ATAAGGCTACCCCGCTCACGAATTATACATGCGACACGGGTTCTCGTAGACATACACAGAATTTATCAAGACATTCAGGAAGTTATCATGGATTATTCTTAAATTCAGGGATTTAAGCACTTAAACTCACACATAGCTTCCGAAATTCTCATGTCAAATTCAGGGATAATAAGCAACTAGTAACACATTTAAAGATACAGGTAAAGCACATAAATGCATGCTTGTGAGATCCTAGATCCTACCCGACACAATAGAGTAGTAGCTACACACAGACTCTCGTCACCTTGCGCGTACGTAACCCCCTCAAATAAGGTCAATTCAATCATTTACATTTACCTATAGGGATAATTCCCTCTTACAAGGTTAGAAAGGAGACTCACCTCGCGTAGAATCAACTTCCCGGTCATGAACGCACTCGAAACTCCAAATCTTACACCCGAGGGCTCGAAACTAGTCAAATGATATATAAATGTTTCAATGCATGCTCAAAGTACGGAAATTCCCCTACTTATTTTGTAAATTTACCATTCTTGAAGAAATCCCAAAATACACCCTCGGGCCCACATGCTCTGGTTCCGGAAATATTCGAAGATAACACTCACCCATAGCCTAAGGATCATTAATATGTAATTTTTATATGATTTCATGGGGAGTTCAACCTTGAAAGGATCATCTGTGGTGTTTTTTTACAGATCAATTGCATGTACCGCATTCCCAGTTATTATACGATCTAAACTCCCCCCTTGAAGCTAAGTTATTGATTCAAAAATTCATTTGCATCGTGGTTACACCAGGAGGGCCTCGAATTATATCATTGGAATTATTTGAAGTCGCCAATATCGCTTGTTGAATTTCAATCATTACCTGGTCTTGTATTGAGAGATATCACATAATTTTTCTTTATTATACTCTCAAAACTTTCACAGTATCGGTCATAGGCTCATCATCTAAATTAATAGGAGTAAGACTCCTCATATGTCGAGCGTTCTCTCCACCCGTCTTGGAGTTGATTCGTTCCCATCATGACCATCCAAATCATCTTGTTGCGTTCCACTACATACAAGATGCAAATTGCCCATAGGTTCGTTGTTGTTATCCAGACCATCGTTGAGCGCACTGTTGACATCGTTATGTGCCATAGCTGTAATATGCTAATTAAAACGATAAAATTTTAACACAAATTAGAATAAAATTAGCAAACAAAAATAATATCACAATTGTCTAGGCCTCACGTTGGGTGCCAAATTGTGTACCCAAAAAAAAGGTACAATCAAATTTTTTACAACGTGGATTAGGATGATCTGATTGGTAAAATTATGAATGAGACAGTAATATAAAAGAAATATAAAGAATGAGACATGCCTAAATTAAATGTACTCCGCTGGAGTGAAGTTGATAACAAAGCTCAAACGGATGTTTTTTCGTACAGAACTATCAAAATGAGAGAAATTTGCAATTGATGATTCTTGTAGACCGAATGAGTACAAATACCTCTATTATAGTCAAATTTGGAGAGACAAGATCATTAAATCTCACCCTCTTAAAGATGAATGAAAGCCCCTCTTAATGAATATATAACATTGGGACTAAATGTCGTGTTCTTTTGTAACGGCTGCCCCTTTAATTTTATTTCCTTCAAACAGTGTTTTGTTTTCGAATTCACTCTTATGCTCTTTGCGTCCTCGGAATTTATATAATGCCGGTCACATGGCTAAATCCAATATTATTTGGCTGCTCACTCATCTCTATTCTGTCACCACTATCATGTGTATGTTCGAGAGGTATCCCCCTATAAACTCTAAATTTTACCCAATACAATCTGCTAAGACAAGCAAAGGTATCCTAGCGTGGTGAGCGCTCCCGAGTAGCATGCCTTCATTGAAAGGTACATTGGACAACCATGAGCAAGACCCTCATCGGGTGCAGTTAAGGATCTGTTTGATGCTGTCAATTATTATGATAACTAGTGATTTGCCGGATTTTATTACTTCATCCGTTTCAGTTTATGTGAATCCATTTCCTTTTTGGTCCGTTTCGAAAAAAATGACTCCTAAATAATTTTGGTTAAACTTACAATTCTACCCTTAATGAGAAATTTTTATAACGACACAAATACTCTTGGTCCCTTTTTGAATTGTTTAGAACCACAAATTACCAAAGTCTTCATTTTTTCATAAACTCGAGAGTATATTTTATAAAAAAATATGTTTCTAATATTCAAATACTAAAAAAAACAAAAGCACGTTATAATCATTTAATTGTTTACCTTCTCATTCTCCTGTCCGATTTCACAGCGAGAAGAGGAAAGAGAAATTAATTACATCTAATATTTTCTGTGCATGAAGCGTTTATTGTTTACCTAGTTGTTTGGCATGAATACAACTGGTCTCATCTCAGGAAAATCACCTTCCAAATGTAGGCAAAATCCTTTTTCTCCAATAAATCAGATTGAACATCATAAAACTAGTGTCATCTCAACTCTCACGAAAATCACATTTACCACAAATTACAACATTTGACCACCTTCTTTAGTATAAATCCAACGAAAAAGAAAACGAAGAAAATGGAAGTCCCGAAAATTCAACTGATAGAGATAAGAGAGAGTAGAATATTATGTAAGATAATTAATTTGTAGCCATGGCAGAGATTAAGATACAATTATGGAATTAATCAGAGTTGGAGTTCAAGGAAGCGTACCGTTAAACTCCATGGATTCAGCAGGGACAACAACCGGCGATCAAGCCTGAGACCAACTTCCACGATCCGCTAGTTACGCGGTCTCACAGCCCGGAGAACTTGACTGATGGGACGTCTACCGTTACCACGTATTCAAGAGGCAGAATACGCTAGGGTTTTTCTAATAGCTAGGGAAAGGGGGGTTGGCCTCTATTTATAAAGAGTGTCTACCCATCACAGACCAATAGTTATTGGGCCTCACTTATCCACACACATAATATTTAATATTAGGTCTTTTATTTATCCACCACTTGGGCCACGTCACTATCCTTTCAGGCTATAACCAATTAACGTAACTCCAAATTCTAACATTCTCCCACTTGGACGCCAACGTTAACTGAGGACAAGAAAAAAAATTTAAATTTATTTTTAGTTTTAAGAAAACATTTTGAAAAAAAGATTTTAGACTCTACAGTGGCCACACTACTCACATAGACAAGGATAAAATGACCCATATAACAATCCATCCAGTTTCAATAGAAAAGACTAACAATGAATCGTAGCAGGCATCACATCATTTTAAGGTACGAATTCTGTCTACGACCACATATGCTAGAATTTCCATCAACATGGATCAAACATGTGTGCTAAGCATATTATCTTTCTAATCAAGGTGAATAGAGTCATACCTCTTAGAAAGAAATAATCCTCCAAGTGATATAATAACCATATCACCTCAGGAGCCTCCAAATTAAATGACACTAAAATCATATCACCTTAGGAGGTTTCCCTTGTGCCTTACCCAGGATAATCAAGGCAACAAGCAGCAAAACTACAAGATATCATGAGTTTATGCAATGTCCAATTGAAAATAAAAATAAATAAATTATCATGTTAGTCAATAAGCATAACACAAGCTTGCATCAAATTAAAATTTATGAAAAATAATATCTCAATCATCAGCTACAAAATAACTCCCACTGACTAAAGCACATCAAAAGACTCTAAAATACCCATGTTTTTAGCATGTTCATTAAGCACAACAGGCCTAAGACCTTTAGTCAAAGGATCAGCCAACATAGATTCTGTGCTAATATGCTCAATACGTATATCACCTTCTTTTAACATACATCTAAGCTTAAGAAACTTAAGGCTAACATGCTTAGAGCCTCTTGTTCTCTTGTTATTCTAAGAGAAGAATAAAGTTGCACTGTTGTCACAGAAAATAGTCACCGTCTTAGATATAAAATCCACAATTTGTAATTTAGTAAGAAAATTCTTCATCCAGACAGCATGTGAAGCAGTCTCAAAACAAGCAATAAACTCAGCTTCCATTGTAGATGTAGCAGTGATGCTTTGTTTCTCACTTTTCCAAGAAACAGCACCTCCACCCAACATAAAATATACCTAGAAGTTGATTTCATAGTGTCTTAACAACCTGCAAAATCAGAATCTAAATATACAAGAAGATCCAGACCATCAACCTTTTTGTATACAAGCATGAAGTCTTTGGTGCGTTGTAGATATCTCATCACTTTCTTTGCAGCCACCCAATGTGCCCACCCAGGATTAGAAGAAAATCTTTCCAACATGTTAACAGCAAATGCAATATCAGGCATTGTACAAACTTGTATGTACATCAAACAACCAACAACACTTGCATATGGCACATCTTTCATTGTTCTAATTTCAACTTCATTTTTCGGACATTGATCTTTACTAAGTTTATCCCCCTTTACAACAGGTGCAACACCAGGTCTACAGTCTTGTATATTAAAAGTTTTAAGAACACTCTCAATATAGGAACACTGTGATAAACCTAATAAACCATGTGACCTATCTCTTTTAATTTCTATCCCAAGAACAAAAGAGGCTTCACCAAGATCTTTCATATCAAAAGAACTAGACAAAAATTATTTGGTCTCATTCATCAAGCCCAAATCATTTGTGGCAAGAAGAATATCATCAACATAGAGAACCATAATAATAAAATTACCATTAGCTAGTTTAAGATAAACACATTCATCAAACGTATTCTCCACAAATCCAAATTTTATAATAATTTCATCAAATTTCAAGTACCATTGCCTAGAGGCTTTTTTTAGTCAATATATAGATTTGTTAAGCTTGCACACTAGATGTTCTTTATCAGCTTCTTTAAACTCTTCAGGTTGAACCATGTAAACTTCTTCATGCAGACTCCCATTTAGGAAACCGTTTTAACATCCATCTGGTGCAACTCTAAATCAAAATGAGCCACAAGGGCTATCACAACTCTAAATGCATCCTTAGATGAAACAGGAGAGAAAGTTTCTTTATAACCAATACCTTATTTCTGAGTGTAACCCTTAGCAACCAACCTTGCTTTATAACGGTATATGTTTCCCTTGGAGTCTTTTTTAGTTTTAAACACCCATTTGCAACCAATAGGCCTAAAGCCTACAGGCAATTCAACTAACTCCCACACTCTATTATATTTCATAGAGCGCATTTCATCTTTCATTGCCTCACGCCATTTATGAACATATGAAGAAGAAATAGCTTGAGCATATGATAAAGGATCAGTCAACTCTCCAGTATCAATAAGATTTTCAGTCACATACACGATAAAATCATCAGAAATGGTAGACCTTCTTTCTCTTTGTGACATGCGAAGTGGTTCATTGTGAATATCTTATTCAGGAACTATGGGATCTGCGTCATTGTTCCCTTGATTCTCCCTGTCATGAATGGGCTAGTTTACCACCTTTTCATGTACAACAGGTACAAGGACAATGACTTCCTTCTCTTTCAATACAATTTCCTTACCACATGAACAATCACAATCACAAACATCATGCTCAAGAAATTTTGCATTAATAGACTCAACGATTCTAGTGCCACGCCCATGACAGAAAAACCTAAAACCTTTAGAGTGATCAGAATAGCCTATAAAGAAACAACTGGTAATTTTAGGATTAGTTTTCTTTTCTGTGGGTGAATAAATACGAACTTCAGTTGGACATCCCCAAATATAAAAATGATTCAAGCTAGGTTTTCGGGTTGTCCATAGTTCAAAGGGAGCTTTCAAGACAGATTTTGTAGGAATACTATTCAGGATATAGCTAGTTGTTTTAAGGCTTCACCCCAAAGATACTCAGGTAACCTAGTCCTTGACATCATACTTCTCACAATTTCCATGAGAGTACGATTCCGTCTTTCATCCACACCATTCTGATCAAGAGTCCCTGGCATATTATATTGTGCTACTATCCCACATTTTTGCAAAAATAAAGCAAGAGGCCCCATACATTGACCAGACTCATCATATTTTCTATAGTACTCATCACCACGGTCAGCCCTCACTATCTTAATGGACTTCCCAAGCTGTTTTTCAGCTTCAGTCTTGTAAATTTTAAACTTATCAAGTGCTTCAGATTTTTCTTTTAAAAGATATATATAACAGTATCTTGAAAAGTCATCAATAAAAGTAATAAAATACTTATGATTGGTGAAAGTAGGTACATAAGGTCCATTAATATCAGTATGAATAATTTCTAAGAGTTCAGAGTTCCTAATGGAACCCTTTCTCTTAACCTTGGTCATTTTACCCTTGACACAATCCACACAAGTTTCAAATTTTTTTGGATCTAGGTAAAATAGTTTACTTTACAAACCATTCAATTATTTATTTAGAAATATGACCAAGACGCATATGCCATAACAAGTAAGATGTTTTATTCATAGCAGACTTTTTGTGGGCAATAGTTTCAACATGCATTGCAGAAAAAGTCATTCAAAATATTCAAGCGATATAGACCATTACTTAAAATGGCATTATCAACAATATGTGAATCATATGAAATTTTAATAACACCATTATTTTTTTGAAATGAATAACCAGCTTTGTCCAAAAGTGAAACTGAAACTAATTTTCGTCTCATCGACGATACAAAAACAGTATTTTCTAAATGAATACTAGAATTATTTTTAAATGGTAAAATAACTGTCCCTATAAACTCTACTTTTGCTTAGAGTCCATTTCCCACAACAACACTGGCTTCATCCTCTTTGGCTTCCGTCTGCTTACTAGATCCTGATTTCTTTTTCAGAGGACAGCCAGATTTCTTATGACCTACTTGTTTGCAGTCCTAGCACTTGATTGCTTTCTTAATTACAGCTTGAGGACCAAGAGGATTATGAGACTGACCTTGGTTAACACCAGGCCTATTAGTATGACCACTATTACCACCTGGACGATGAGACTGGCCATGTTTTTTTTTATGAAATTTGGGTCCACCTATTCTTTTATAAGAGGGATAATCAGCTGATCTGGACGAACTAACAAAGTTCACTACACCCTCAACTTTTTCCTTTTGGATCCTCCCTTCCTCTACCACACAAACAATAATAAGCTCATCAACACTCCACTTATCCTTTTGTGCATTATATGTTGTCTTAAGCTGGTTAAATTGCTCAGGAAGGGACCTTAGGGATTGGTAATAAGCAAATCATCGGTAATGGTTACACATAAATTATTCAGTTTGGTAGAAATGTTAACCAATTTCATAATGTGATCACGGACACTACCTACGAGGTCATACTTTATGATAGACAGGGAATCAATTAGGCTACCTATCTCAGCTTTATCAGATTCTAGGAATTTCTGTCCAATGGCACTCAAGAAATCTTTTGCATTCCCATTATCTTTAATTGCACATTTTATGTGATCAGAAATGGATCTCTTCATGATCATAAGACTCAATTTGTTAGCCTTCATCAACTTTTCATACTTAGCCTTTTCATCAGCAGTGCTAGTAGTTGTAGGTTCAGCAGGTTTCTGTTCAGCCAATGCAAAGTCCAGGTCCATCAGGCCTAATACTATTTCGACATCTTGTTTTCACTTCTTGTAGTTGATACTAGTCAGAGTTTCAATGGAATTCAACTGAGTAGTCATGTTGTTAACAACTGTATAAGCAAACAACACAAAACAAGATAAAATTATGGCCAGGAATATATAAATCAAAAGAGTCAAAGACATCCATTACACCCCTCCTTTGGGTAGAAAATGCAACTGTCTCCCCTTTTTTTTTTTTAAAATATCAAGGAGTCCAAGGCATTCATTGCACCCTCACCTTTAGGCAAGAGATACAAAGCCTCCCCCTTATTATCCAAGAGCACAAGGCATACATTGCGTCTTTTCTTTAGGTAAGAGACACAAGACCTCCTCTTACAACAAATTGTCCTTATATTTTATTTTATTTTATATATATACACATGAGAATCTAAGATATTAAGTTTCACCCTTTGGGTTGAGATATAATATCTTATCTCATAAATTAATTACTATCACTAGTATCAAAAGGTAGATAACCCCCAATACTAATGTAACTTTTTAAGGACAATTTAGACATGGTACACATAGAATATTTCAATGACTCAAATAAATAGACCACTTTGGTGGAAACTATTTATTAATCATAAATCTCAATCCATGTATTAAATGATCTCACATGTATATAATATTATGAACTTTTCAGTGACCCCAAATAAATAGATCACTTTGGTGACACTATTTATTAATCACAGTTTCTTAATTATACACGTTAATATATGTGATAAAACACTCATATACTCAAATTTTTCTATATATTTATTAATTTTATTCTCTTATTGAAAAAACTAAATGTACCACAGCAGAAGGTTTAAGGATACATAATCAACTGCTACGTTTAACATGCAGACAACCAAACAATTTCTTGTTCCTTTAACGAATAGCAGATCGTTCTACCGCTAAAGTGAACGATCAAAGTGGCAACAATGATGAGATCCTTGATTAGGGACCATACTGTTTCTATGATAAATACAACAACCATGTCAATAAACCAAATATTGAATTTATCCATCAAATAAAAATATTAAAATAATAAAGAACATGCTTTGGATAAGAAGTGTACACAAGATATAAGAAAACATCATATTGTCTTCTGCATGCGTCGAATTTCATAAGCCAAATTTATGTGATTAATTTATTTAATCCTATTATAAAGGCCACACACATAATTAGAATTCTTTCAACGAAGAAAGAAATTCTGTTTCTTTCGCCGCCACTAATACATTCACCTAAAACAGTTACCAACGTGCGACGATGGAACAACTTTGGTGAAAAAGAGTATCGTACCATCGTTCAAGTTCACAACGATCACTTTTCCTTTAAAACCCAAGATTAATTCATGATATTAATCCCTAACTATGATGGCTCTGATACCAATTGCAAGATAATTAATTTGTAGCCACAGTAAAGATTAAGACACAATTATGGAATTAATCAGAGTTGGAGTTCAAGAAAGCATACCATTAAACTCCATGGATTCAACAGGGACAGCAACCGACGATCAAGCCTGATACCAACTTTCACGATCCGCTAGCTACGCACTCTCACAGCCCGGAGAACTTGACTGATGAGGCGCCTACTGTTACCACGTATTCAAGAGGCAGAATACGCTAGGGTTTTTCTAATAGCTAGGGAAAGGGGGGTTGGCCTCTATTTATAAAGAGTTCCTACCCATCATAGGCCAATAGTTATTGGGCCTCTCTTATCCACACACATAATATTTAATATTAGGCCTTTTATTTATCCATCACTTGGGCCACGTGACTATCCTTTTAGGCTATAACCAATTAACGTAAGTCCAAATTCTAACATATTAGAGTATAAAGAGAAAAGATAATTTCCAAGATACATACATGAAGCACATAACCTTATTGTGAATTACATGTAACAACCCAAATTTTTGTGCGAAATAATCCAATGCTACTACATTTCCGCTCTGCTGCCATCACTCTGGCCGACTAATTAAAGTCACCACTATTTTTCGTCCGTCTGAGATAATCTTCATTTATCTTTCTCTTTTTCTATTGTTGTTAAAGCATCCTTGTCAAAACTTACTTAACGGTGAAGAGTGAAATCACGAATTCACTTGTTGCATCATTCGATCCAAGCTGATGATAGGCCGATGACTGGGATTCAGAATTGCAAAGGTTGGAACGACGGAATCAGAATGGTAGGTGTTAGGACCCAATTCTGTGACATCAGGCGTTGGCGCGGCTGTGGCAAGGATTGGGAGTGATGGCCTTGTCATTGGCCTATGCGCGGGCCAAACAATCATGCCGGCGACAGACAAGACATTGACATGAGGGTTGTTGTTGGAAAGTATTGTCCAAGGTCTTGGCATGGGCAAGACACGCTTGGAAAGGTCTTGAAAAAATAGTGTGGGCAATGTTAGGGCGGCATGGCATGTCATGTGCGCCAAAATCAGTGGCAATGGCACAATGGGTTGTGGCAGTTAGGTGCGGGCAAAGCTAAGGCAAGACGGAAGTGCGGGTTGATGGCAAAGGCTTTCAATAGACAAGGAAAGGCTATGTGAACGAAAATACAAGCAATGGCATGAGGGAAATGAGCAGTGGCATGGGCAGGGCAGGAAACTAGGCCAAGGTAGTGTGCAGGCGACAATGGCGTCGGACGTGTGCGGAAAAGTCATGGCGGCGGAATGCGGATGAGACATTGGTGCGGAACACTATCAAAGATGATATAAAGCTTGGCACAAAGAAAGCTTGGGCGTGGAGCATGGCTGACCAAGTCAAAGGCACATGCAAAGCACTTGCCAAAGTAGTTGGCGGTTACATTTCCTAACTCCTTGTCCCCATGATCTCCCATGAACTGATTATGCTTGTATCCATGACCCTATTTCGTGTATAATGGCCTAAGTAGTTGGGGATGTCAACTACAAGTTAGGATCATGTTTTAAACTAAGCCCGCCAAGTGGCAAAAGATGTCGACGACAAGTGTCAATGTGCTGCCAAGTCTAAGGGCTGCCTATGTTTTATAAATAGGGCCTTATGGACTTAGGCAAAAGGAGGTGCGTAATTTCGTGTGAAATTACAAGTCGGAAACAAGAGTGAAACGTGAGGGTTTCAAGGTGTTTCAAAAGGGACTAAGGCTAGGTTTGGGCAGGTCTTAGCGTTGGCCAAGAACGACTTGTGTTCTTCGTCAAAAGTGGGCTGTGATCGACTTGTGATCATAGCAAGTGAGGGTGTCCTTTGTATTGTTTTGATATTAATGCAAAGGTTGGGTTTTCCCGTATTTGGTTGTGTTCCTATTGATTTTTTTGCCTAAAATTCATCAAGGCCAAAGCTACTGAAATTTGGCTAAGTGTGGGAAAGGCTGAGTCAAGTGCACGACTTGACTGCCGCACGGGTGTGGTTCGGACTGACTAAAATCACCCCCATGAAAACTGGTATCAGATCAAGGCAAGTTCGTGGCGGTGGCAAGACGACCGGTGGCAGATTACGTGGGGCTGTTCGAAAGCATGGCTGGTGGAACGAATGCTGAACTGCGCCAAAGAGTGGAACAACTTGAAGCACTTGTGGGGCAGGCTCTTGCAATCGGAACAAATTCTTCTGTCCTTGACACGTTTAGAGGCAGATTATGCGGCGAGACATGAAACTACGCTGGCAGAAATGGCCTTGGTGCGCCAAGAAAAGGAAGAACTACGTGAGGAGGTGCAGAAACTTCGAAGGGAAATGCAGAATACTTCCCTTAGAACCGATGAACGCACCAAAGTGAGGGTTCCGGAGACGAAGGCCTATGGTGGTGCGAGAAGTGCCAAAGAGCTGGAAAATTTCTTGTGGGATATGGAGCAGTATTTTCAAGCTGCTCGTGTGCCGGATGATGAGAAGGTGACCATTACACCGATGTACTTGACGGATGATGCAAAAGTGTGGTGGCGTACATGAGTCGTGGAAGTAGAAAATGCTGGTTTACCAAGGATTGAATCTTGGGAGATGCTGAAGAAGGAATTAAAATCTCAATTCCTTCCTAGAAACTAGTCATGGGTTGCAATAGATGGGCTGCGTCGCTTGAAACAAAGTGGCTCGGTGAGGGAGTATGTCAAGGAATTTTCGTCCTGATGAATGTAAGTAATATGGCAGAAGAAGACAAGCTGCATTACTTCATGAGCGGATTGAAGGGATGGGCGCAATTAGAGTTGAGGAGGCAGAATGTGCAAAACCTC
This sequence comes from Nicotiana undulata, assembly GCA_005239495.1. Lineage (NCBI taxonomy): Eukaryota > Viridiplantae > Streptophyta > Magnoliopsida > Solanales > Solanaceae > Nicotiana > Nicotiana undulata. Next base: position 11,730 of record MDKH01100398.1, read on the forward strand.
TCAACGGCTATAACGGCGGCAGATGCATTGGCGGGTTTCAATTTAGGTGGTGACCCTGCTTAATCTTCAAAAGACGGAAAGAAATACAAGGCGAGGGAATGGAAGAAAAATAGGAAAGGCCAAGCTGCCGAAACAGAAGGGTTTGCCAAGAATGGGAGGCAAGCAGAGACTCCCTACGACAAGGAAAGAAACGGCAAGTTCAAAGGCTGTTTCACTTGTGGTGGACAACACTTGAAGAAGGACTGTCCGATGCAGGCATGGGTAAATGCAACGATGGTTGCGGAGAGACAGGAACAAGTGGTGGAAGCAAATGCCATTGTGGCAGAAGTGAGAGAAGCACCCGGGGCGTTGTATGCCAACAACCCCTTGGGGTTGATTAATTGAGTTGGCTCGACGAGGACGTCAATTTCAAAGGGTGTGGGTGGTTTGTTAGGACCCAATTCTTTGACATCGAGCGTTGGAGTGACTGTGGCAAGGATTCACGGTGATGGCCTTGTCATTGGCCTATGCGCCGGCCAAACGATCATGCGGGCGACAGACAAGACATTGACATGAGGGCTGTTGTGGGTAAGTATTGGCCAAGGTCTTGGCATGGTCAAGACACGCTTGGAAAGGTCTTGACAAAATAGTGTGGGCAATGTTAGGGCGGCACGGCACGGCATGCGCGCCAAAATCAGTGGCAATGGCACAATGGGTTGTGGCAGCTAGGTGCGGGCGAAGCTAAGGCAAGACGGAAGTGCGGGTTGATGGCAAAGGCTTTCAATAGCCAAGGAAAGGCTATGTGAACGAAAATACAAGCAATGGCATAAGGGAAATGAGCAGTGGCATGGGCAAGGCAGGAAACTAGGCCAAGGCAGTGTGCGGGCGGCAGTGGCGTCGGACGTGTGCGGCAAAGTCATGGCGGCGGAATGCGGGTGAGACATTGGTGCGGAAAAATATCAAAGATGAGCTAAATCTTGGCACAAAGCAAGCTTGGGCGTGATCATGGCTGACCAAGTCAAAGGCACATGCAAAGCACATGCCAAAGTAGTTGGCGGTTACATTTCCTATCTCCTTGTCCCCATGATCTCCCATGATCTCCCATGAACTGATTATGCTTGTATCCATGACCCTATTTCGTGTATAATGGCCTATGTAGTTGGGGATGTCAACTACAAGTTAGGATCATGTTTAAACTTAGCTCGCCAAGTGGCAAAAGCTGTCGACGACTAGTGTCAATGTGCTGCTAAGTCTAAGGGCTGCCTATGTTTTATAAATAGGGCCTTATGGACTTAGGCAGAAGGAGGTGGGTAATTTCGTGTGAAATTACAAGTGAAAAACAAGAGTGAAACGTGAGGGTTTCAAGGTGTTTCAAAAGGGACTAAGGCTAGGCTTGGGCAGGTCTTAGTGTTGGCCAAGAACGACTTGTGTTCTTCGTCAAAAGTGGGCTGTGATCGACTTGTGATCATAGGAAGTGAGGGTGTCCATTGTATTGTTTTGATATTAATGCAAAGGTTGGGTTTTCCCGTATTTGGTTGTGTTCCTATTGTTTTTGTTGCCTAAAATTCGTCAAGTCCAAAGCTACTGATATTTGGCTAAGTGTGGGAAAGGCTGAGTCAAGCGCACAACTTGACTGCCGCACGGGTGTGGTTTGGACTGACTAAAATCACCCCTGTGACAGTAGGGTAGTTGGATCCCTGGGACTTAGTGAAATGAGTCATTAAAGAGACATAAAATTTTGAAAAGGGGAAAAAATTAGAAAGAAAGAAGATAAATGTCTCAGAGGCTAATATTTAGTATTTTATTTTAGCACTAACAATAGTACAAAGTCAAGGAACGTCTAACCATCCTGTAGCTTCATCTTCAGACCTCAGAGGGATGGACCATTGAAAGGGAGCTCCATCAAAATGGAAGAATTCGTTTTCTATTTTTTATATTTTTGCAACTGCCTGAGGAACATTAGTAAGTAAAGAACCTAAATAGTAGTAGTACTATTTTACACTTGAATTAAAACTCTCTAATATCTCTAGTATAATATTCCTAACAGAAACTACTGATAACTTCACAGTTATAAGAAATGAAAATTTAAGAGAAACACAAATCTATCAAGACATTAGCTGGAGGAGTTGTTTTATCAAGGTAACTATTGAAATAAATCTAGAATATGTACGAGCAAATTTACGTCTGTGTTCAAGAAGTTGCATTATACTTGACACGTTTTGGAGTTATATGCTATTGGGCTATATGCATATTTGGCCTCATGCCCAAAGTTAAAGACATGCCTTTACAAAATACAGGACCAATATTTTATTTATATGTATAGCATTGTTGTTTTTGTTCAATAAAAAGATAGAATAGATTTTTTTTATCTTAGCCTAATGGGCTGATATTGTAATGGACTGGGTATTTTCGGGTATTGTATATAAAGGTGGAAGCCAAACTCAAGTGGGTAACCGACTTATTTTATTTTCACGTCTCTCTTTGTTGAAGGTCTCTCTGAAAGGGAACCTTCCATAACCCTAATCTCCATTGATGAAAATCATTGTTTCTTCTAATTTCACTTGTTAACATGCAGGCCCAATGTTTTATTTATATGTATATCATTTTTGTTTTTGTACAGTAAAAAGATAGAATAGATTTTTCTTTTATCTTAGCCTAATGGGATGATATTGTAATGGACTGGGTATTTTCGGGTATTGTATATAAAGGAGGAAGCCCAACTCAAGTGGGTAACCGACTCATTTTATTTTCACGTCTCTCTCTCTAGTGAAGGTCTCTCTGAAAGAGAACCTTCAAGAACCCTAATCTCCATTGATGAAAATCATTGTTTCTTCTAATTTCACTTGTTAACATGGTATCAGAGCAGGGATTTAGTTAGTCCCTACTCCCATACGTCGTCCGATTCTACCCTGGTTCGATTTGGTGGTGTTTTTCTATCTTCGCCAAAGATTTGTGTTTCAACGGTTCGAGAAGTTTTCGAGGTGTTTTTGATGCGGATTTTCTCTTTTCTATCAACAGAGTCTTCTAATTTGGAGATTATATGGAAGTTTGTTCGAGTTTTCAACCTTATTCAAGAAACCTAGGGTTTCTTTGTCAAACCTAGGTTTCTATACTACTAAAGGTCTTTGCTTCTTCAGGTCGCGAAGAAGGCTAGTACTTTTCGTTCCTTAACTATTTGGTTTCCTCATTGTGTGAAAAAGTATTGAATTCATTTTTGAACACTTGATATTTGATGTTATTTGGTTGATATGGGTAGTCTCGATCCTCCTATGAGTTCTTCATCTGTTTATACACCTGAACTATCTTCCCCGTTATTTTTTCTTTATTCTTTCTTCTTGTCACGCCCCAAAATCGAGGGACGAGACCGGCCCCTAACCGGATGAACCCATTAAGGCGGACCTGGATTGCCTTTTCTACCCAACATATTACCCCGCGTTCATAATCTACGTTGTTCCATATGAATTAGCCAATTCAGATACAAAGTACGATTTACAACATAAGTTCATTTTCCTTTTTAACTTTTAACAATTGATAATCCAAAACATACAAGTTACATACAACATTTCCGATGCGATCCACAATTACGAGTGAGTACAACTACCGCCCAAAATATACACATATACAACCCACACAGTGTCTATGGAGGCTCTAAGAGTACTAGGAGTTTACATAGACTTGCAGGTAACAAGGCCCCGACTATACCTTTTACAACATAAGCAAAAGAGAATGATATAGTCCACACACGGCCCCGAGAGGAAATGGGGCTCACCAGAACTGCTGAAGAGATGAAGAGAAGGCACTACTAACGGCGGGCTGAGCTACCTGCTATGGAACCACCTACATCCATATAAAAGATGTAGCGCCCCCGGCAAAAGGGACATTAGTACCGTTGAATAGTACTAGTATGTATGAACAAAGATTACTCTAAGTAAAACCAACCAATACACAGATAGGAGGCAGTTAAAGAAACCAACAAATAGTGCACAGAGATATAGAAACAACACAATTGAGAGTTTCACAGATTCTTATTTCGACACAATCATATTCCACCCTTATTCCTTCTCAACAATCCACCCTTATTACTTCCTGTTGCGGCGTGCAACCTGATCCCACCGGACAATCACATTTCTGCCTTATTACATTCTGTTACAACGTGCAACCCGATCCTACCATACAATTCACATTCCACCCTTTGTCACGACCCAGAATCCTAATCCGGATCGTGATGACGCCCAACGACGGGGTTAGGCAAGCCAACACAAATTACACTAAGTGTTACCCTTCCCATCTAATTAAACAAGTCAACATTTACAGAGTTTAGATAGTTAAATATGATGATAGCTTGACATGGAAGTAACGCATATGCATGCCTGTACAACCCAAATCCAAAATATACATACACTACACGTGTGTGCCAGGAACTAGTGTCATGAGTGTCATGGGCAACTACTGAATATACAATGAATACAATATATACATAGACTCAGTCTGAGTGAAATGGACAGAGAATATAACAAAAGAACTTAAGGGTGCTGCTAGGAAGTCGCCGGGAAAGCAGCTCACCGTGAAGTATGACCACGCTATCAATATCTAGAATCGGCCTGATAGTCAGACGTACCAGCCTCCGGACCTGTACAGTCAAGTACAGAAAAGAAAGAAAAGTGCAGCATGAGTACATATTAAATAAATATGTACCCAGTGAGTATCCCGCCTAAACTCGAAGAAGTAGTGACGAGAGGTCGACTCGATACTCACTAAGGTCCAACAGTAATAAAATATGACAGAATATAATGAAATACAGTAGGCATGTCAGGAACTAATCAACAAGTACATATCATGAGCAGAAATCCAAACAATTGCTGAACTAAGCAATAAAGCACTTTCAAGAGTAAGACCACCAAACGAAAAAATAATCACAAATTCTTAGATCTGCCGTGGCGTACGACCCACTCCCTTAAGGTACCTTCTAAACTCGCCGTGGCGTACGACCCGATCCCATTATTCATTTCAATTTCTTTTTAACACTGCCGTGGCGCACGACCTGATCCCATATTCATTTCAATTTCATTTCAACACTGCCGTGGCGTACGGCCCGATCCCATATTCATTTCAATTTCTTTTCAACACTGTCGTGGCGTATGGCCCGATCCCATATTCATTTCAATTTCTTTTCAACACTGCCGTGGCATACAGCCCGATTCCATATTCATAATTTCTTGTCAACACTGCCGTGGCGTACGGCCCGATCCCATATTCATTTCAATTTCTTTTCATAAAGCCTCAGAGGGACAACACTATACAACACATAACCTCATAGTACATATGGCGTCACAATAAATCATATAAAGTATTACAAGGAAAGCATATCAGGCATTACGAGGAAAGCATATAAGGCATTATGAGAAAGCATAAAAGGCATGATGTGGACCTAACTACCCTGACGTAACAATAATAGCCGCTACGTACGGACTCTCGTCACTTGGCGTCTACGTAGCCCCCAAACAATTTACACATAGCATATACATCACCTATGGGGACAATTCCCTCTT
>ML297765.1:0-71901 GCA_005239495.1 Nicotiana undulata
CTAGCAAGTGTGGTGTTAGGCGCCATCACGATCCCTGAGGTTGGGAATTTGGGTCGTGACAACATTATAGAACAAAAAGAAACAAAAAAGTAGTATTTTTCTCAAATCAGACTAGGGGGTTTAGATTGTGATATAGGGATTGCTCCGTCACAACGTGACAACCACCACCGATCAGTGATCCCGACCGTGGTTCATCCGTCTTTCGCTTTTGCTTACGAAGAACAAGTAAGTTCTCATTTTACAATTAACACGCTAATCTAATGTGTTTGGTTTATTGCGTTCCTTCAAATGCAATTTAAAAAATAGTATAAAAATGAGAGTGTTTGAGTGGTCATGGTGTTTGAAAGAAAGAATTTCAATAGTGGTCCAATTCATTGCTGCGGCTATAATTAAAAGTATTTCATTAAGAATAAACAAGAAATTTCAAGGAGAAGCTTAAATTTGTAGCTAATTTGATTCGTGGTCGTGACCTTCTCAAAATGCTAAAGATCAGAATAAGCCTGCAAAAGTTCAGGTCTTTGTTGTTGCAAGATTTTACTGGGTAGTATTATAGTATTTGCATGAGGAATATTCGCTTCGCCAAAATATTTTAAATATTGCTGCCAATGCTTTGAGGAATTCTAGATCATGTATGTTCTTGCACTTTATTTCAATGGTGACCCAAAAGAAAATTTGCCCTTCAAATGTGTAGAGCTATGTGTTGAGTAGTTGATAAACGCATTTAAAATTTCTAACAGAAATGGAGTATGTGATAGAATCTCGATCTAAGTCTACAATAAGCTTATTAGTATGTGTTAATTTGTTGCAGAGTTAATGAGTTGACATTTTGGTGTGTCACAGTCTCACAGACATACGAAATTAGTCAATAAGGTGTAATTCCGTAGGTTAGGTGAAATTCCTCTTGTTTAGGCATGGTAGTATTAGTACACCGACAAAAGTCACCTAGAATAGAATAAATTTACAAAAATAAAAATACTTAATATATGCAACAGAAAATAATCCAAAAGGTCCAGATTTGATATAGGTCCTTTTCAGCAATTTTAAACTGAAAATCAAATCAATATTTCAATAATTCCTTCAAACTTAGCTATCGTTTGTCACACCATACCCTTACAAATAACCCACCAATAGATGTAATTAGGGGTGGGCATAAAATCCGAAAAATCGAATTCCGAACCGAACTGAATTAATTCGGTATTTCGGGTTCGGTTATTTCGGTATTTCGGTCTAATTCGGTATTAATTTTTCGGTATTTCGGTTCGGTTTTCGGTATTACAATTTTAAAAATTCGGTATACCGAATATACCGAAATTTTAAGTATATATGTTTTTGGACCCTACCTATACTAACACACCTAGTGTCCAACCCAATGTAATTCCCATTTCCCGTCGCCCCAAGCCCAGCCCAATGTAATTCCTAGTTGGTACTTCTTGTGCTTGTTCTAGACTGCTGTGAATCNGTAATATCATTTCACAACGTAAATCTTTGTACGTGCTACTATTAAAAAATTGTGCCTTTCTCCAAAAAGAAATGAAGAGAGAGGAAAGAAAATTTCTGTCACAGTTTCCGCTGAGAATAGCTATTCACAAAATTTGCACGTTCCACCAATGGAGTAATAAATATGCAAATTTTTTACCCTCGAATTGCTCTACCTATCAAAAAATTCTGACAGTTTTTCTATCTTAATTTACTACTACTATTTTTATAATTTTGTGAAATCAATCTGAAATCTAACTAGATCAATTATTTAAGATTGAATAACAACATCTAAATCAAGAAAAAATGAGTAATAGTATCAATAAAGCGGGTCAGTGAAAGGGTAAAGAAGGGAAAAATCAGAAGTAGCCTGGTTTACGAGCGCCAATTGAAAATTAGCTATTATTTCAAAAGTAATTGAAATTTAGCTATTTTTCCATGTTAAAATAAAATCTGAACAAAACACCTTAAGAATTTGGAATATTTCAGCATAATATGTCGGAGTTTGAATTTTTAACATATGAGATTTCAGCATAATGTGTTGGAATGTCATAATGTGTTGGAGTTCCAACATAATATCCTCAAAATTTATAAACAACCACTAATATTTACATAAGGTTAAATTATCTACATCACACCCTTAGGGGCGGCCTTCCCCCTACCCTGCATGAATGCGAGATGCCATGTGCACCAAGCCGATGTATTTTTTAATACGTAGGAGCTCCATAATCTAGCATATTATGCTGGATTTTTCTGTTTTCAGTTAAAGTATTTTTGTCCAGATTTTATCTCTGGATAAAACAAAAGCTATTTTCGGATGACTTTACAAATGTTTACTATCTTTCAATTACCAATCCGAAATCTGACTAACTCGTGCTATTTTTCACCGTAAAGAACTTGATAGGAAGGATTTAGGCCCAATATTGTTTAAAGGAAAACGTGGACTAACTATGGAGTAGAAATAGCATAGTCACTTTTTAATATGGTATTTACTTTATATCCAATGTTTTTAATGTTGAGCAAAATAGTCACTTCTCTATTAAAATTAATATGAAAAAATATTTTTACCCTTACTTTGAGAGAATGGACTTGTATTTATAGCCTAAGTTGGGCTGAAAACGGAAGAGGTGCAGCTCTTCAGAATGGTTGTTTATGCAAAACGGCCATAGCATAATACCATAACATAAATGGCTATTCACTAAATATAAACCGGGAGAATTGAAGAGGCAGGTCACTTTTCAGTTAAAAAACTGAAAAACGGAAAACTAATAACAGAATTGGATTTAATATAATATTTTGTTATTAAAACGGATATTTAATAACATTTATGTTAATATTCAATATTAATAAATAAATTTGGTCCAAAAAATTAATCAATCAATTGACCGAATCCGAAGCCGAGCGAGCGACGACGAAGACGCGAGGCTTGCCTTCTTCTCAACTCTTTAAGAGCTAGAAGAAGAGTAATTGTTTTATATACCCATTAAAAATCTCTTCCTCTTCCAATATGGGACAATGTCCCTTCATCAAGGAGGGAATCTCAAATGAAACTCAAATATTTCATTTTCCCTTTATTTCTCATTCACCCTCTTTTAAGCTACATTAAGTTTAATAACGCAACAGAGCGTGAAACACATAAAATTACCATTAAATGTTTTTGAGAAAATTCTGAAAATGACAAAATGAGCTTGTTTGATTTATTGTTAGTTTGGCAAATTGACGATCGTAGTTTATTCTTTATGATATTTGAAACGTATATTTTAAATTTAAGCTCATTTAAATTGAATTTGGACGTTGAATTATGTGTTTGTTAATGAATTTGAATGACAAATAAAATTTAAGGAGAAATTAGTTCCCATGAACTTCAGGCATATATAATTGTCGGAAGTTTGGCCATGGCAAAAGTACAACTTCAGGCAAAAAAAATATCGGGAGTTTACTGCCGAACTTTAGACGCGAATTTTCGCAACTTTAGTGGCGTGTGCTTGAAGTTGTTTCCAAAAGAGACTAAATCTGCTTATTATAGATTTTAATCGTGATCACAAAATCGATTATCTGTGCATTTGGCGCTATTTCACACCTTGAGCATGCTTTACACCTTCGATTTTTCCCACTTAACGGTTAAAACTCCAGTAATTTTAATATAAATATTTGATTAACTTATCTAATAAGTTATTTCATGTTAAAGAATTTGAGACTTAGACTATTATTTATACAAACATTTATTATATGAATAGATAATTAATAAAATTCCTCTACGTTTTTCCTATTGTATTTGATATAATTTTTATCTATTTTTGAAATATTCTTATTTTAATACATTTCAGATTTTTAAAAAGTCTTGAGGCTTATATCTTGTGCTTTTCGACTTTTATCTCACATAATCCTCATCAAGGCCGCAATAAGTTGGAATAAACATTCTCGATTGGTTTCTTATTAATTTTTAAATTTAATGATATTTTGTATAGCTAATTTAGTGCATGACCTAACAACAAATGATTCCAGCATTACTAATACATAGTATATTATTAATTTATTATGTATTAATATATTATAATCCGTGCATAATTTGTCTTAGAACCAAACAGACCCATTTAAGATTTATGGTGTTTTACAAAAATAATCTCAAATTCTATATGGAGATTAGTTATCTAAACTCAGTAACTATACCACCCGCCATCAGATGTGCTTTCTCCCCTTGGATTCCATTGTTTAGGCATGGCAAATTCCACTCTCGAACCAATCCAACGGTTTGACTAAATAAGTGATCTCCTTTTATTTTTTCCTTTTTCCGAGCAGCTTTATATGTCTAATATAAATCAAAATCAAATCAAATCAAATCACTCAATCAATCAATCACAAGCTAAGTCTCTATCCTCCTGCAAATTTTGCAGGTATATTCCCCAGCAAAAATTATAGGCTCATCCTAAACTACAAGGAGTAGTAATTATTGGACCACATTCTGTTACCAAATTTATTATCCTAATAAGATGCTTAAACAGCGCAATATGCTCCACCGTTTTAGTCAGTACGTAAATAATGAACTTGATTAAGGTGGTGTTTGGATTAAAAAAAACGTTTTAACTTCGTTTTGTTGACATTTTCCTTTTTCAGTGATTAATTATGGACATATTGTGAGAGCATTGATTATGGGGTTGTAGGGGTTATTTACTTGTATGGATACGGAATAATAGAACAAAATATGAAATTGTTTCGTTTTGGGTTTGATTTAATTTTTGAATTTGGGATTAGTTAGTCGCACGATAAAGCAATAAAATGACATGTTTGCCCTTCTTCAAAATTCTTTTCCTAAATTCTTTTAAGAAAGCCAAGGTTAAAAATAAAAATAAAAGTTTATTCGAATTTTTGTACATAAGCTTATGGTACTATTTGATGCCTTATTAGGCTGGGCCCAGAGTTAATCGTACATAGCGACAGTGATGGTTAAGCCTAAGTACATCTCTAATTTTGACCCCAATTTTTGTTCTTATAATGAATTTTTTTTTATTTTGGGGACAACTTACTCCAATTATTTTCTCATTTTTTTCCCCAAAAAAAAAATATATTTTTATATTCTTCTCCCTCTTCTATATTATATTATTATCTTTCATTTCAATTTTTATTTTTTAAATTTTATTAAACAAATTCCATCTTTTATTTAAATTAATTTGTAATTTCCATTAAAATAATTTCATAAAATTTTAAATAATATAATTTGTACGCAGTTATTATAGATTAACTAATAATTCAAATAAAAGTAAAATTATTGTGATACAAGATTAATCAAATATATATTACATAACGATAAAACTCAAACGAAATACTACATAAATATTCAACTTCAACCTCTAATATTCTCCCATAAATGATCTATTAATGCATTACGAAGTGCAAAATGAGCTTCTTTGTCCTTAATTCTTCTATGTCGAGCTAAAAATTCTTAAAATCGTTGATTTTCATCTACTGCCATTTTTTGTACAATTATAACTTATAATAAAATTAACTTACAATTTTACATAAAAACAATAAATGCACGAAAATTAATTTATCAAAATTATACGCCAAAATTAAGATGTAAATTAATATTATAAAGATATTACATAAACATAATTAGGTATATGTAAAGAGATAAATTAAAAGAGTTAAATAATAAAATAATAATAAAATATATGTGAATAGTAATGGGGGAGAAGAATAGTGTAACCCCATATTTGAGGGAACACTATTCATCCCCATTGTGGGGCAAAAATGGGGGTGGATTGGAGCCAAATTATCTCAAATTTTTTTCCCATTATGAAAAAATGAGGGTGGGTTGGAGATGCCCTAATTGGCCATTGAGCCATTCCATTAAATCTTTTAATTAGTTTGAGTCACTGTAATTAGAATATGATAAAATACTTGGTTTTATCCCACATGATCGTTATTTATTATCAAAAGAAGAAATGAAGAATGAAGAATAATGTGCCGATTGTAGGATAATTAAGTCGAGGTTATGTGATATACCGTTTGTTTTGGCAAATATGTCACTGATCACGCTCACCTACGTCTATTAAAAGACTAAGCGAGCGTTGCAAATATAATCTGAGTATTTTGCCCAGAGTCGAATCCCATAGGGAACTAACGTATCAAATGTTGTTGTTGGACTACTAGATTCTCAATAATCAATTTCCCCAAAGGTTATGAATATCACTTTTTGGTACTTTTACTACTACAGCTGAAGAAATTAAACAAACTAAAAGATAACTAATGTTTAGATGTAAACAGATGCGATAAAGGTCTAAGGTTATGGTTTCCCCCGTTGATGGAATCCCTTCTTGTATATTTCCTATAGTTTTGGCTTAGTTATCTCTATCAATCATGAACACTCACACTATCATAAATCTCTCTCAAGTAATTATGATAATCTACTAGACGCATTCTCTCAAGTTACGCTAGCTACTTAATATTACAGTTCATATTAGTTTGCACCCAAGGTATCATTATCTCTAATCCAACCTTTAAACCCTCGGTTATGGATCTCTCCTATACTCCGGGAGTGATGTTGTTCAACAATTACCTAAATATGCATTCTCTCTCGAGTAGATACATACTAAATAAGAACAACTAATTGAGGGCCCTTCAATCAACTACAACAAGAACGTAGTTGAACAAATAGAGATTGAAAATCAAGCAAAACTATATTAATATCACAATATGTTCATCCTCAACGGTTTCCACCAAAATCTTAGATTAAAGAAGTTAGCTACTCATAATTGTATTGTAAACAACAAAAGAAATCATGATCAATGGTAAAATCACAAGGAAGGGGGATGAAAATTGATGCCCAATTGCCCTCCTTGCCTCTTGCCTTTGCTATTCTTGAATTACCCTCTAAACCTTGATAATCTACTCCTTTGGGCGAGTTGAACCTTATATAGGTTAAGTGGATTGGTCCCAAACTTCCAAAAGTGCCCTTCAGATTTTAGTTTCTCGTCTGGACTAGCGCGGGCGCGCTACTACTAGCGTTAATACCCACGCTAATGGTGTTACGTCTGCCTGGGGGTCGCTGGACTAGCGCGGGCGAGCTAATGCCCGCGCTAGTGGGGTTTTGTTATGTCCCAAATCACTGAACTAGCGCAGGCGCGCTAAACTCGCGCTAATGCCCGCGCTAATGGACTTTTATTCTGCCCCCAAGCGCCTTTTATCCTACACTTCACCCATCAATTATTCCATGAGGCTTTTCTTCTTCAATTTCGTGCAAATCACCATCCTAAGTCCTCAATAGTGCATTGTATTCCTGTGAAACACAAAAATCACAATTAGAGCAAATTTATCATCATTTAACATCCTCGAGACAGTGAAGCATCATTAAGATAGAGTATAAATATACACTAAACTACGTGAATTTAGCCTATTATCAACACCCCACACTTAAATCATTGTACCTAGCCGTGTAACATCTATTCCTCAAACGGCGACTCTCACATGTCATGCCATATTCTTACTTCCTCAAAGTACTCTACACAGAGGTCAAGACTTACCTTTCCGTCATGAATCACATGCCCTCACATCATACAATCGAGAGTAGTTCCACAAGAGTACTATTGAGAACAAGTAGGAACTTAAAGTAAAAAGAATTCACTCACTCTCGGAAAGAACATTCATATGCCACAAAGATACACCATAGGCTTGCCCGTATTGTAATACTCTACTAATAAAGTCTATTCAGTCTCAATTAGGTCTTCATTTGGTTGTAGTGTAGGCTAAGGGACGGGTAGGATATCTTTAGATATAGTGACCAACCTCCCTAAAAGCTTTTAATACAACTACTGTAGCTTTTAGCCCATTCTTATGTTTGGCCAGAATTTCCACCACTCTCTTTAGTTTACCCCAAAATTTCATTAGGTGCACTTTTTTCTTCAACTCACCTCCCATCAAAGACTGTATTTATTCATTGTCCTTCTTTATTCCTATTTTTTTTTCTCTTTTTTTTTTCCAGTGGTGTTCATTCTTTTATGCTTCGCACCATTCTTCCTATTTCGTTGATTCCACTCAAAAATCCGACCACGGCCCCACACGTAGACTTTTACATGTTCTCTACAATTCAAGTGCTTATAGGAGGTATAGGGTTCAAATAGTCAGGCTATTCAAACAATTGGGTATGGTTTATAATGTGGTTGCCAACAAAACAGGCTTATAATCTCAAAGGGGTTAACTATGGTGAATTGCAATCAGGTGGATACATATTTATGTCTAGCATAACAAAGAAATGAATATATCACTTCTACGATTGAACAAACTACTATTTCGCTTTGCACATACACGAGGCAAGTTCTAGGTATCAAATGTGGACATAGAGTACAATGCAAAATACCTTACACACACATGGCACATAATTCACTCCAGATTGGTTAATCAAAACACTCCACTAAGCATTCAAGTTAGTTACAACATGCAAAATTAAGGCATCTACAAGAGTCAACAAATGAGCCTAAGCGTCACACCCTAGGGTCTTTGGTGTTCGGGTGTAACACACTAAGGGATGCATTTTTCTATTTAGCTCTTTTCCCAAAAGAAACCTAACAACTAAAAAAAATAAAAAGAAAACTAACTATACCTGGTTCAAGCTAAACCCTTGGAAAAGAACCGTGGTCAAAAGAAAAACCAAGGGGTAGTTACTACACTACATAAAAAGAAAATAAAAAATATTTTTGGTGTTTTCTTTGGACTAACTTTCCTTAAGAAAACTGCCTAAGAAGTCCGTCATCAGGAAGAGTCCACTACATTTTCTGGGTTTTTTTCTTGGTCGACTTAGACCCTCAAGAAACCCGTCGAAGGGATCCGTCGTCGGGACAAGACGACTTAATTGATTATACACTATGTACAACACAAACAAAACAAAAACAACCTTAAAAGAAAACAAAGAAAAACAACTACAATCATGCTAAGTCAACAGAAAATTACAGCAAACAATTAACAAATGTACAACATACAACAAACAGGGAATCCTTCCCCCACCCCACACTTATAATGAGCACATGTCCTCATGGCCAATGAAAATACAGAGTAAGGTAAGGGGACTTCCCTGACAGCTCAATCTTGGTCGGAGACAGTTCCTGGGTCCACGTTGCAAGCACGACCCAAGGCACGTAGCTAGCCCATAATCTTCTTTTCGGATTTTTTCTGATGGGTATCCATTTCATCAACTCTGGTCCCTAGGTCAGTCATCGAGGTCCTCAACCCGGCCACGTCATGCTCCAGGTGATCCAAATTCTGTCCCCGACTGGCCCTAGACGGGCCTCCAATATCCGCAGCCTGCTTTTGAACAGGTTGCTGCATCTCCATGTGCTCAGTCTCCTCCTCTCCATGTTGAGGCTCCTCCTCCGCCTCATCTTCCTAAGAGTCATGCCCTTCCAATTCCTCATCCGCCACCACCGCCTCCTTGACTGTTGTAACTCGTTGAGCTTTGAAGGGTACACTCTTGGCACCCATCCATCCACTGCAAAGTCTCCGGACACCCCAGCCACGGAGCACAAGCGAGTGACGAGAGATGGGTAGAAGAACCCATACCTTTGAACCTTGATACGGACAAACATCTCCTCATGGATGACCCTGGCTACATCAAATGGTGTATCAGTCATGAAACACCAAATCAAACACCCTCGAGGAATGTTTACCTCTGAGGTGTTCTTGGATGGCAAGAGTCTGCTGTTGATTAGGTACAACCAACATTTGTCCTCAAACTTGAGAGCGGGTGAGTGGAATTTGTTCCCGTACTTGTACCATTTCAACGCGACGTCCGGTTGACAGATGGTCGGGACGAATCTATCCCAGGAAGGCCACTTTTTTCCATTGGCCTGGTAGCCATCCTTATACACATCCACTGGTAGATGGAGTATGTACATTGTCCGAATGTTCTCCATTGAGGCATTGACCTGCCTCCACCGCACTGTTACCACATAGTTTTTGTGCTTCGAAGCCTTGGCATAAAATTCCTGAACAATCATGGCATTGCCCTCATCGGGCTCCTCAAAGAAAATATCCAGACGACGCTGCATTAACACCTCATACATTCTAGGACATTTATCCGGATAGGGTCGGAATCCATGCCCTACTCAGGTACAACTGACTTATCTTCTTTTTCAGCGAACCTGTCCTGAGCCTTTGCTGAGACAAACTTGTGGCTATTGAAAGGCCTAGAGTCAACTGACTTTCGTGGCCTTCTGGTGGTGGCACTTGCTGGTTGGATCGAGGAGGAGTCGGTGGCTTGACGCTTGCGTGGAGGAATTGTACCTACAATTAGCACAGTACAACATGGTGACCCAACTGTGGTTACTCAGACTTCACCGTACAATTGGTCACGTTAATTCCCTCCAATGGGGCATTTTCACAAACACGTG
Source organism: Nicotiana undulata (assembly GCA_005239495.1). Lineage (NCBI taxonomy): Eukaryota > Viridiplantae > Streptophyta > Magnoliopsida > Solanales > Solanaceae > Nicotiana > Nicotiana undulata. Next base: position 10,356 of record ML297765.1, read on the forward strand.
GTGGGCTTTAATCACTTGAAACCCCAAATTACCAAATATTGGATATGAAGCACCACCACAATAACCCAAACATAATCACAACAACCCATACTCCACATATAATAAATTTCCAGTACAAATCAACTACTACCAAGTATTTCTACCAAATAAGAAAACGCTACAATTTTTGTATAAAAGGAAAAGGAAAAACAAAACAAAGTTACAAAATTAAAAGAAAATTAGTGGGGGAGATACATACCTGTAGAGTTGAAAGAGGGAGAGGGAGTTATGGGGGTTGAAGAATACTTGGTCTTGAGATTGCTTGAGTTGTGGGAGGGAGAAGAAGAATTGCAGAGATTTTCTTGAGTTAGGGAAGAAGATGAAGAGGAATAGAAGAAGAAGGGGAAGGGTTTATGAGGAAGGGTGTTTGAGCGTGAGAGGGGAAGTAGGGGATGTGGGAGGGGTGGGGTCGATTGTGGGGGAAGGTAAAAAGTTAATTGGGTGGTTGGGGAGAAATAACAAGAAAATATAATTAAAAAAAATTATTAAAAAGTAACCGAAAAACTTACCTGTGTCGAGACGGACTAGCGCGAGTGTAGCGTGCGCGCGCTAGTCCAGGGGTCGCTTGGCAGAAAAAAACTCCACTAGCGCGACCTCTAGCGCGAGATTAGCGCGGCCGCTCTAGTGGCGATGCCTGGCAGGCAGAATGAAACCCGACTAGCGCGGGCGCGCTAGTCCAGGCATCAGCAACCTTTGTTTTTTTCCTATGGGGTTTGTGTACACCCCTTTCCTTGCACACCTTCATATGTTAGTACTTACACTATAAATACTATATGTATTGGGTTGCCTCCCAACCAGCGCCTTAGTTAATGTCGTGGAACAACAATTACAACAAGTCAATGGGTTGCCTCCCATGAAGCACCTGATTTAACGTCGCGGCACGACACACACTGAGCGCATTTAAGGCTCGCTCGACCTCTGGGGTTCAAAAAGATGCACCACCGACAACTCATTGGTCTCCTCCATCCCCACATACAATTTTAATCTCTGTCCATTAACCTTGAAGGCGTTGGACCCATCTTCAGTAGTAATCTCCATAGCACCAGAGGGAAACACTTCGACCACTCAAAATGGTCCAGACCATCGGGACTTGAGCTTACCCGGAAATAACCTCAATCTTGAGTTATAGAGAAGTACCTTATCTCCAGGTTTGAAGTTGCGGTCCATAATGTTCTTGTCGTGTAACCTCTTTATTCTTTCTTTATACATCCTCGTGCTTTCAAATGCTTGATACCTGAATTCTTCCAACTCATGTAGCTCAGTGACTCGACTTGTACCCGTAGCATCAACGTCCATGTTCAACTATTTTAATGCCCACCAAGCTCGATGTTCCAGCTCTACAGGCAGGTGATAGGACTTCCCAAACACCAATTTGTACGGATACATACCAATTGGCGTTTTAAATGCAGTTCTATAGGCCTAGAGTGAGTCATCAAGCTTTTTCGCCCAATCAGTTCTTGTGGTGTTTACTGTTTTTGTCAACACACTCTTGATTTCGCGGTTTAATATCTCAACCTGCCCACTTGTCTGAGGGTGATAAGTTATTTCCACCTTGTGGCGCACATTATACTTGGCTAGTAAATTTTCAAAGACATGATTGCAGAAGTGAGTGCCTCCGTCACTTATAATGGCCCTTGGTATCCCAAAACGGGTGAATATATTTTTCTTCAAGAACCCCACCACCACTCTTGCATCATTGGTGGGGAGTGTTGCAGCTTCCACTCATTTGGACACATAATCTACAGCAACAAGTATGTACTTATTGCCATAGGAGCTGACAAAGGGACCCATGAAGTCAATCCCCCAAACATCAAACACCTCCTCTTCTTGTATCGGGTTCATGGGCATCTCATGACGACGGGATATGTTCCCCGTCCTTTGACACTCATTACAGCACTTCACCCCATTGGTGAGCATCTTTGAACACAGTTGGCTAGTAGAATCCGGCCTCTAACACCTTAGTTGATGTTCGAACTCCTCAAAAATTCCCTCCATATGCTGAAGCGTGACAAGCCTGCAAAACAGAAAATTGCTCTATCTCGGGGACATGCCTTCGGATCATGTTATCAATACAAATTCTAAACAAGTGAGGTTCATCCCAATAGTAATTGCGTCAATCATGATAAAACCTTTTCTTTTGGACAGATGAGAGTTCATAGGGTTCAATACCACTTGCCAGGTAGTTTGAAATGTCTGCATACCATGGCACATCCTCCATGATCGTGGCGAGTAGCTGCTCGTCTGGAAAGGTTTCCAGAATATCCTCTGCTTCCACTGCATTTTCAGCACCTTCAAGTCGCGACAGGTGGTCTGCGACTTGGTTCTTTGTGCCCTTGCGGTCACGAATATCGAGATTGAATTCTTGCAGTAGCAGCACCCAACGAATTAGGCGCGACTTGGATTCTTTCTTCTCAATCAAATATATGATGGCTGCATGATCAGTGTACACAATCACCTTCGACCCGATAAAGTATGATCTGAACTTGTCAAAGGCAAACACTACCACCAACATCTCCTTTTCGATCACCGTGTAGTTCAACTGAGCTCCACTCAATGTCCAACTTGCGTAGTAGATTGTGTGCATTACCTTATCTTTGCGCTGACCTAACACATCTCCCACTGCATAGTCACTGGCATCGCACGTGAGTTCAAACAGTTACTCCTAGTCGGGGGCAACAATTATCGGGCCCGTGACTAGCCGCTTTTTCAGCTCCTCAAAAGCCACCCTGCAATCATTAGAAAACACAAAGGTTTTATATTTTTCAAGCAACTTACAAAGAGGGTTGGCTATCTTGGAGAAATCTTTGATGAATCGCCGGTAGAACCTGGCATGCCCAAGGAAGCTACGTATAACTTTGACCGATGTGGGTGGTGGAAGCTTTTCAATCATATCTAATTTAGCGCGGTCCACCTTAATTCCTTTGCTCGACACCAAGTGCCCCAAGACGATCCCTTCTTGTACCATGAAATGGCACTTCTCCCAATTAAGCACAAGATTCGTCTCAATGCACCTCTTTAGCACACAAGTCAGATTTGCTAGGCACTCATCAAATGACTTTCCCACTACTGAGAAATCATCCATGAATACCTCCATGATATCTTCGACCATGTCAGTGAATATGGCCATCATTCACCTTTGAAATATGGCTGGTGCATTGCAGAGGCCGAATGGCATCCTTCTGAAGGCAAATATCCCATAGGGACATGTGAATGAGGTCTTTTCCTTGTCTTCTTGGGAAATGGAAATTTGGTTGTACCCCGAGTACCCATCCAGGAAACAAAAGTGAGACCTCCCTGCCAGCATGTCGAGCACTTGACCTATGAAGGGAAGTGGGAAGTGATCTTTCCGGGTGGCAAGATTAAGCTTTCTCTAATCCATGCAAATTCTCCAGCTAGTGACGGTTTTTGTCGATATCAACTCATTCTTGTCATTCTTCACAACTGTCATGCCACCATTTTTTGGAACACATTGCACTGGGCTAACTCAGTTGCTGTCAGAGATGGGGAAAATGATTCCCGCATCTAACCACTTGATAATTTCTTTCTTCACCACTTCCTTAATGTTTGGGTTCAACCGCCTATGGTGTTCCCCGGAAGGTTTGTGTCCATCTTCAAGGAGAATTTTGTGCATACAGTATGCTGGGCTGATCCCTTTGATGTCTTCCATGGTCCACCCAATGGCAGTATTGTACTTAGTTAGTACATGTAACAGCTGATTTGCCTGCACATCTAACAAACTTGATGAGATAATAACAGGTAAAGTAGAGTTAGGTCCAAGAAACGCGTACCTAAGATGGGATGGCAGTGGTTTCAACTCCAGTTTGGGTGGTTCTTCCACAGATGATTTGGATGGCAGGATCTCTCTTTTATCTAAGTGTAATGGTTCAAATTCGAGAGCCCTCGGCCAGACCTCTTTTCCTTCAAGTGCTAACACCCATTCTGCCAATTCTTCCCCATTTACCTCACCCAAATTCATCAAACATGCAGCAAGGGGGTCCTCAATAGTTAATGACGCATCATCTTCCTCCACTATCTCATCCACAACATCAATGAGAGAATAATTGGCGAATTCACTTGGTCACCTCATGGAGTTTTGCACATCGAATGTGATTTCTTTATCGTTTAGTCTCATCTTGAGCTCCCTAGTTTCACAATCGATAAGGGATCTGTCTGTGGCCAAGAATGGCCTTCCCAAAATTATGGGAATCTCCTCATCCACTCTACATTCAACTATCACAAAATTAGACTTGAACACAAACTTCCCCACTTGCACCAATACATCATCCAGAATGCCTGACAGTCTCTTTACTGTCCTGTCAGCCAGCTGCAATAACATTGAACTTGGTCTGGCTCTACCAATCCCCAGTCTCTTGTAAACGACCAGGGGCATGAGATTAATACTGTCCCCCAAATCACACAGTGCTTTGGCAAAATAAAAATTGCCAATGGTGCAGGGAATTGTAAAACTCCCTGGATCAGACAACTTCTCTACAATTGGTCGTGTCACTACTTCACTGCAAGTCTGAGTAAGAGTCACAATTGACTAGTCTTGGAAATTGAATTTTTGGGACATCAAGTCCTTCATCATCTTCGCATAGCCAGGCATCTCCTTCAGAGCATCAATTAGAGGAATGTTTACTTGTATCTGTTTCAGCATATCCAAGAACTTTTTGTATTGTTCATCCTTTTGGTATTTGGCCAACCTCTGAGGGAATGGAGATGGCGTTCTCTTTTTCCCAGTGATTTGGGACTTTTCTTTCTCAGCCACCACCTCCACTACCGGCTCTTGGGCTATCTCCACTTCTCTTTCAGCCTCACTCTACGCACTGGGTTCTCCTTCAGCAGGTTGCACTGTTACCTTGGTCGGGTTTGTTGAATCATCAAGTTCAATCGACACTGGTACCAGTGTCTCGTCCTGTCTGCTTTCACGAGCTATCCCCTGTTTCAGGTCTAAGTCCCTATCATTGCGGAGACTCACTTCCATTAGCTTCTTTAGGCCCAAGTCCTTAGGATTTACCTGCGTGTCTGCAGGCAAAGTCCCAGGAGGACGACTATTTAAGGACATTGAGATTCGACCCATCTACACTTCAATATTTTTAATAGTTGATTCGTGTGCATCTAATCTCTCACTGATTTTGGCAGTTGACTCAATCACCTGTTGCATCATCGCTTCCAGTCTAGAAAACCCATCTTCTTGTCCCCCCCCCCCCCTATGTTGTTGCTGAGGGGGGTGATATGCATGTGGTTGATTTTGATTATTAAACCCTTGTGGCCTTTGTAGGGCGCCACATTACCATGAGGTCTCATGGCACCCATGTTTCCACTATTATGCTGCTGATGAGGTGGTCTGTACGACTGAGCTTCCTGACCCCAATTTTGTCCACCTTGTCTCTGGCCTTCATAGTTTTACACATAATTCATATTCTCCGGGTAGTGAGGATGATCGCAATCTGCATTCCACTGATTACCAATTGGTTGACTAATGCAATATGTGCATAAGACCCCATTGGTAGTATCCACAATATGAACTTGCTGCTTTTGCCCCGACTCCTCTATCTTCTTTGTAAGTATGCTCATCTGTGTCATCAAAGTTGCCATATTTTCAGCAATAGTGTTGGATGGATCTAATGGCACTGAGTGAACCAGTGGGGTAATAGGTGCACCACTGGTTGTCCACCCTGAATTTTGAGCCATTTTATCAAGCAGGGTTTGGCTCTCTCTCCATGTTTTGCTCAGGAATGCTCCACCAGCTGAAGAATCAACATTAGCTTTCACACCATCAGCCAGACCCATATAAAATCGCTGCCCCAACATCTGTTTTGGAATACCATGGTGAGGACAGACTACTAGCATCCCTTTAAACTGTTCCTATGTCTCCTACAGTGTCTCCATAGGCTTCTGCCTGAAGCTCAAGATCTCATCAATTTGTTGCGTTGTCTTGTTCGGTGGATTGAATTTTTAAAGAACTGCTTGACCAACTCCTCCCATGTAGTAATAGAAATGATAGGGAGCGAGTTGAGCCAAGTCTGGGCTACTCCTGTCACTGAGAATGGAAACAACAACAGTCTTATTGCCTCCAGAGTGACGTTTGGTTGCCTCTAAGTCTTGCAGATCGACAGAAAGTTCTTCAAATGCTGCTGGGGATCCTCAATGTATGACCCCGAAAATAGTCCCTTCTTCTGCAACAAGTGCAACATATTATTTGTGATTTGGAAGGACTCAGCTTCTATCTGAGGGACCATGATCGCGGTGACCAAATTCTCCGCTGTAGGTTGTGCCCAGTCATATAAAGGCGCCGCAGGTACAATGGGAACCCCAGGCGCCGCAATCTGTGCGGCTGGGTCAACCACATCTTCCCCATTATTATTGTTGTTCCTATCATTCAGATCTGCCATGTCTGTTTCAATTTGTTCAATGAGTGATTATTGCTTGCTTTTCCGGTTGGCTCTGTTCAAGGCCTTGAAAACTTTTTCGGGAGTCTGGTAAGGCTTCAAATACTTCACCAGTTCTCAATGATTTTCTAGGCATGCATCTGTACAACCGATTAGCAAACGTTAGAAATTCCATATATGAATGAAATCAACGAAAATTGACTACACTTAAGAATTTTGTATTTTCCTCCAACTACAATGATAATACCGTTAATTCCACGGCAGCGGCGCCAAAATTTGAACACGCTCAACTATGTCTATTAAAAGACACATATCATTTTTTTCCATGTGCATCTTCTACTTCGAATTTTCAATTCAAACCACTTCAAAACTCTACCAGATCATCCCAAAATTGAGATTTAAACTCTTTAAGATATTTCCAATCTATTCCAACAAAGCACACTCAAAAGAAAGCAAAAGTTTGATCTTTATTAGTTATAAATAGTTATTTGACTAATATCGGTAGTATATTATGAATTGGCTAAATTTTGTACTAATTTACTTATGGACTAACATAAATTGTAAATTCTCTAAATTGAACTACCATTGAAAATATGTTTAACTCAACTTTCTCAACTGTTTTACTAAAAATATGATAAATACTTTTATGAGAGGTTTAATAAGTAAGACGGAAGGTTAATCCTAGTTAAGCTTAATGACTGTTAGATCTGCGAATGTAGTGATAAATAAGTGAAATAAATTCTCTAAATTGAACTACCACTGAAAATATGTTTAACTCAACTTTCTCAACTGTTTTACTAAAAATATGATAAATACTTTTATGAGAGGTTTAATAAGTAAGACGGAAGGTTAATCCTAGTTAAGCTTAATGACTGTTAGATCTGCGAATGTAGTGATAAATAAGTGAAATAAAGGCGTCACAGTATTTAATACTAGACAAAGATGCTTGTGATGATTTATAATGAATATATGAGTGAATGAGTAGAATAAACGCATGCAATGGCAATAAGTGTAATAATAAAGGATAACACGTCCGAATACCAAGCGTTAAGAATCAACTATCTCTTTGTCAACAATGTGAGTGACATGCAACGTGGATGAAACACTAAGTTCTTGAATCTTGTATACAAAAGGTGTCTTTTGACTTGGGGATCAATAGAAAAGACAAGAATGTATATTCTTTCAATAGTCAATCTTACAAGATGTTCTTTCCGAGAGTTTTTCATGCCTTTTTTCTCCCATTTGTTTCATACATATTGGGGAACATTCATTGAGGAATCCTAAAAAAGTACAAGGGAGGGAATATTCCATTAGAATATTCCCTTTTTCTAATGTAAAACTATGCTACCGTTACTATGGACCTCTGCCATTGACCTCGTTCGGATTAGAGCCCTTGTCCCTGACTGTTGGCCGACCCAAGCTTCGACCTCGGCCGATGATATTATCAAGTTTGATCCAAATTTCGACCAATACAGTTAGTCCCTTCGCTTATCAAGGTTGTGGACCCCTCATCCTTGGTAAGCGGATTATTCTACGTCCGTTATGGAGGAAATTTGGTCGTAATCAGGTAATTAACGTCCGCAAGAAGCCGCGGCTGGTGCAAGTGACGTCAAATGCTGTCATCGTCACGCGCATCATCATTATGTATCGTCCCCATGCAATGTCTGCAGTGTCTGCACTGTTGGTGCTTCGATTCTCGTGTTTGCAGGTAGCTTTTGACCTCGATTTTGAGGCCACCCAACCCTATAAATAGATGAAGAGATTCTCATTCGAAATTTTCACCGTTGCTCTCTTCTTTTATACTCGCTCACTTGTTCTCATCATCTTTGCATTCTGCGACCACTTTTTCTTAGTGCTTTCAATCCCTTTCTTGATCTCTAATTTCATCTTTCCATTATTTGATCCATTACAGTCATCTTGTCAACTTCTCCTTGCAGTCATGATGATATTTCCGACGCTGCTCCCTTGTCAATGGCTATCCTTTCCACTGATGAAGAGATTTCAATTGAGGGAGACGAGAGCTTCCATACCTTTGAAGCGGTGGTACCTAAAAACCCTGCATCCAGAAACGAATTCCCTAAGGGGCCTAGGTCTGCCCATGAACTTGAGCTTTACGAAATGGGGGAGGCTGAACTGGCGGAGATGCAAACTAAGTATCGCATCCTTTCTCATATCGAGATCACCCCTGCGGGGGATGACACAGTTCAAGTTCACCATCCTGTATTCTGTGCTTTCTACGTCTATCCGTTCTCGATCGGCTACACCTTGCCACTTCCCAAGTTGGACGAAGAGTTTTGCCACTTTTACAACATTTTTCCAACACAACTCTCCCCTTATCGTTATAAGATCTTCTTAATGCTGACCAAGTATGCGGAGCTGGCTGGCTGTGGGGTCGACCTTCACCATTTGTTACACTTATTTTCACCCACCTTCTTTAGGGGCACCATGATACACTTGCGGAATCGTGGGACGAAAGGATTAGTGGCCGGGATGGATGATAAGGTGAGTCGGTTATTCTGGCGCAAATACTTCTTCGTCAGAACTGATCAATTGGTGGCGGACTCGACCGGGTTTCTTGAAAAATGGAATTACCACCGTAAGTATTTCCTCGTGTTTTCCGTCATTCGTTCTTTGTCGTTTTGTATTCTTTTCAGTTTCTTTACCGCTTTCTCGCTTAGAGTTGTAAAGTGTTCTCCCTCCCTCATTCTGGACATGGAGGATTGGTTGGCTCGCGTGTTGACTCACGTCGTGGGGATTCATGACTGGTCTTCTTTCTACAAGCGCTACAGACCGAAGACCCCCCTCGTAAGTATCTTGGTTATCTCATTTTGGTCGAATCCCTTAGCATTTTCTGAATGAACTTCTTATTTGTATTAGGTCGGCGGGCTTCCAAGAAAGTGAAGACGCCTGCTCTCGCCTTCCATCAAAAGGCGGCCTTGCGAGGGAGTTCACTTTGGTTGAATCTATGAGAGGCGGAGCTGAGATTCAATGAATAGAGGGGTCCAACCCTTCCGATGTGGCTGTTACAGGCAATGTCCTGCCTCATCAAGTCCTCCTCCTTACCGACAAACCTTCTCATGACGAGGAGCCGTCGTCGAGGAAGAAGCGAAGGGAAGAGATGGGAAATACCGTAGTTGTTGATGGGTCGGAGAGGACTTCGATCCTAAAGACGAGGTTAGAGATTTTTCCGGCCGAGGAGACGGGTATTACGCCCGAGTACGTCATGGGAGAGAGGCTGTCTAGGGATGAGGAGACCGGTAGAGACGTGGAGCTTGCACAGATTGTAGGTGGTTGTTCTTCGTCGAGGGCGAGATGGAGTGATGATTCTTGCGTGAGGGATGTCGATTCGGGTTCCGACATCGAACCCATCGAGGTTATAGCTTTTATTGAAAGGAATACTCGTGTGGAGATAAAGACTGAGGGTACTAACCATCACATAGTCATACCTGTGGACTTCAACCTTCTGGTTGATACTGAGCGTGTGGCGCTGTCTTTTGCCCTTTTGTATGTCGAGGCCGAGAACAAGACTCTACAGACACTAAAGGATGCCGACCTTTCACTTGTCATATCTGGGATGGCCTTGCGGGTGGGTACTTTTACTACGCTTCAGTATGCTATGTTAATATCACTTTGTCTTAGCTGACTTCTTACCTTCTTTGTCAAACTCTTATTCTTGATGTTGAGCGCGACCGCCGGGAGGAGGAGAGGGTAGCTCAGTGTAAGAGGATGGAGTTCAAGTACAAAGAATACCGTTCTAAAAACCGGAAGATGGTCAGGAGCGTTGGCGAGGACGGGCAGTTCTAGGAACTACGTGATGAGATTAGGGGAAAGATGAAGAGGTAAAAGATAAGGATGGGGAGATATTATAAGTCATTAGCCGGTGTAGCGAGCTGGTATAGGCGTTGAAGTCTAAGGAAGACGAGTTCAAACTGGGAAAGGGAGTAATGGCTGAGAATTCGGACCTCCAGGTAAGGGTGGTGTCCTTGAAGGTCGAACTCGATCAGAGTGAGGCTAGGGCTTCCACTCTGAGGGCTGAGCAGGAAATGGCAGAGCGAGTCAGGACGGCCTCGATAGCGGAGGCGGCGGCCTTGGCGGGGACCCTGCGTGTCTGTAGGTTTGAGCGGGCTAACAAAGCAGAGGCTTCAGCGCTCATAGTGGCGAGACTGGAGGAGCAAGTTAGAGGTCTGGAGGCGGAGCTGGCAAGATTGAACGAGCAAATAGTGGTTCTGAGGGCTGAGAAGAAACAACTGGACCGTCTGTTCGCCTATAAATATTGTGCTGATGCAAGCATGCCGCAAGAGTTGTATGAGATGTAGGTCCATGCTGAGGCTCAGCGTGTTAAGGTATTTGAGGGCCGCTGGAAAGGTCTCCGAGGAGGAACTCGCCGACGTTCATGCCAAAGTGCGGGCAACCCGTGAAGCTTGTGGCTATGCTCCTGATTCGCCTGGTAGGGACGACGGTGATGATGACACAGTGGATGGTCTTGCTTCTGACCCCTGGTATAATGACGAATATGCGAAAGGGGATGATGCAACTTAGTGTTTTGTGCTTAGATTTTTTATGTTCTTTTTATTTTTGCGAAGGTGTACTCGGGCCTGTTGTAAAATAAGCAAGTTTTGTAACCTGATTAGTTTGTAATGTAATGGTTACCTTTTGTTGCATTCTTTGCCTTCTTGTTTTTTGCCTTATTTTGTTGCGATGTTATTCTTTTTAGGCCGCTCATTAGCTGGCTTAGGGCCAATCTTTGGCTGGTCGTCGAGTGTAAATGATTCGAGCAAGGTCGAATGTAGATGATTCGAGCGAGGTCGAATGTAAAGGATTCGAGCGAGGATGAATGATTCGAGCGAGGTCGAATGTAAAGGATTAAAGCGAGGACGAATGATTCGAGAAAGGTCGAATGTAAATGATTCGAGCGAGGTCGAATGTTAATTATTTGAGCGAGGTCGAATGTAGATGATTCGAGCGAGGTCAAATGTAAATTATTCGAGCGAGGTTGAATGTAGATGATTCGAGCGAGGTCGAATGAAGATGATTCGAGCGGGGTCGAATGTAGATAATTTGAGCGAGGTTGAATGTAGATGATTGGAGCGAGGTCGAATGTAAAAATTCGAGCGACGTCGAATGTAAATAATTCGAGCGAGGTCGAATGTAAATAATTTGAGTGAGGTCGAATGTAGTTAACTCGAGCGGGTCGAATGTAAACAATTCGAGCGAGGTCGAATGTAGATGATTAGAGCGAGGTCGGATGTAAAAAATTCGAGCGAGGTCAATGTATGTGGAGTGGAGTGATTTGGAGTTGTGCGAAAAAAGGTTGTGTATTGCTTTGTTTATTCACTTCATTGGAGAATGTTACATACTTTGTTTATCATATACATTTGAGAAGTTCTCCATCTACCTAGTCCCTTCATCAGTATGACTGGAGTAGACGGTAGGTGGAGCGATGAATAACCAACTCAAACTTCGAGGCGCCCCCTCATCGCCTCATTAAAAACCTCCTAGATAAAACCCATATGGGGATAAAAACTGAGTGAGGGAAAAAGAGTGCGACTCAGAGGGCGTCTGTTTTCAGAAGTTGAAGTACTTGAGATGAGCGATGTTCCAGTTGTTGGGCAACAGTTTCCTTTCCATTGTTTCTAACTGGAATGATCCTTTGTTAACTGTCGCGGTGTTCTTGTACGGTCCTTCCCAGTTGGTTCCTAGCTTACCCTCTCTTGGGTCTTTGCTTGCCTGTGTTTTAGCCTTGAGTACGTAGTCCTCGACCTTGAGTGGTCGAACTTTTTCCTTTTTGTTTAAGTATCATTTTGCTCTTTGTTTTTGGGCGACCATCCTTATGTATGCCATATCTCACCGTTCCTCTATCTCGTTGAGATCTTGCTTTTTGATATCGTCGTTGTTTGGTCTGCTTTCATTGGAGTATCTCATGCTTGGCTCTCCGACCTCGATTGGTATGAGTGTGTCTGTTCCATAGACTAAAGACTAGGGAGTTTCTCATGTGCTTGTCTTTAGCGTAGTGCGGTATGCCCATAGCACTTCTGGTAGCAGTTCTAGCCACAGTCCCTTGGCGTCTTCGAGTTTCCTTTTCATGATGTTTCATATAGTTTTGTTGAAGGATTCGGCCTGACCATTTCCGGCGGAATCATATGGCATAAAGAGTATGCGCTTGATGTGCCATTTCTCGAAAAACTTGACGGTCTTTTTTCTGGTGAACTGTGGTCCGTTATCACAGATGATTTACTTTGGGATGCCGAAGCGACATATTATATTTCTACATACGAATGTGATGACTTACTGTTCGTGTATTTGGGCGAAGGCACCTGCTTCCACCCATTTAGAGAAGTAGTCAGTCAAAACTAAAATGAAACATACATTACCTCGTTCGACTGGGAGCGGCCTACAATGTAAATTTCCCTTTTGATGAATGGCCAGGGTGACATGACTGAATGGAGGTGTTCGCCCGCTTGGTGTATTATAGGGGAATACTTCGGACATTGTTCGCATTTTTTGACGAAGTCTGCGACTTCTTTTTTCATGGTGGGCCAATAGTAGCCGGCCCGTATGAGGCATATGACGAGTGCTTGATTACCGGTGTGGGCACCGCAATGGCCTTCGTTTACTTCTTCGAGTACTCGCCTGGTTTGGTTTTTTCCCAGGTATTTTGCCAAAGGACCACCGAACGTCCTTTTGTACAGGCCGTTGTCGACGATGTTGTACCTAGCTGCCTGCATTCAGAGTTCTCTTGCTTCTTGTTTTGTCCGCCGAGAGTGTTCCCTCCTGCAAGTAAGTTATAATACGGTTGCGCCAGTCCCAAGTAAATTTCGCAGAGTGTACCTCAAGTCGGTCTAATGACGAGTGGAGTAATGTGACGACATTCTCCTTTCCATTTATGCTTTTTGTTGCTGCTAGTAACTTGGCTAGGCCGTCTCTTTCGGTGTTTTGAGCTCGAGGTATTTGGTCGAGCCGGAATTCTTCGAACTCTGGCAGTAGTTTGTGGATTTGTGTTTGGTACTTTTGTAGCCTTTGCTCCTTGATCTGATAAGTCCCTGTTACTTGGTTGACCACAAGTTGTGAATCGCATCGGAGGATAACTCGTCGGGGTCCATACTTGAGGGCTAGTTTTAGTCCTGCAATAACGGCCTCGTACTCAGCCTCGTTGTTAGTCATATCTGGGAAAAATATAGATTGGCAGATTACCTCACCCGTTGGGGCCTCAAGTACGAGTCCCAGTCCCGATCCTAACGCGTGAGAAGCGCCGTTGGTGTGTAGGACCCATAGGTCAGGTTGAAGAGAAACGTTATGAGAGGCTTCATGTTCGACTTCAGGCATTATCTTGGCGACGAAGTCGGCTAGCACTTGTGATTTTATCGTTGTTCGAGACTAATATGTGATATCGTGCTCGCTTAGTTTGATGGGCCATTTGGCTAATCTTCCCGATAGTTCGGGTTTATGTAAGATACTTCTAAGGGGAAAGGTCATGACGACCGTTATGAGGTGGCATTGAAAGTAAGGTCTGAGCTTTCGTCAAGTCGTGACTAGTGCCAGGGCCAGGTTCTCGAGGTACGGGTACCTCGTTTCAGCATCGACCAGAGTTTTGCTAATATAATATATTGGTGATTGCGTACCTTTGTTTTCACGAACGAGTACTACACTTATCGCTACTTCTGATACTGCCAAATATACTAGAAGGCGTTCGCCGGTTTCGTCTTTGGCGAGCGATGGAGGCGAGGACAGATATGCCTTCAGTTCTCTCAAGGCTTCGACACATTCTGAGTTCCACTGGAGTCCGTTGTCCTTTTTGAGGACGTTGAAGAATTTGTGGCATATGTCGGAAGATCGTGAGATGAATCTTGATAGTGCGGCTATGCAACCGGTCAGCTTTTGCACCTGTTTCTTGCTGGTCAACAGTTCGGGTATTCCTTTGATAGCTTTGATCTAGTCGGGGTTGACTTCTATTCCTCTTTGTAACACCAAGAAGCCGAGTAACTTGCCTGAGGTTACACCGAAGGCGCATTTCTCGGGATTCAGCTTCATGCCGTACTGTCTCAGTATATCAAAGGCCTCTTTCAGATGGTCGATATGATCTTCTTTCCTTTTGGATTTGACTAGCATATCATCTATGTATACTTCCATCGTTTTGCCGAGTTGTTCTTTGAACATCTTGGTGACCAGCCTTTGGTAAGTTGCTCTCGCGTTCTTCAATCCGAACGGCATGACTCGATAACAATAAGTCCCTTGGTGAGTTATGAAAGTCGGTTTTTCCTGGTCCTCCTCTTCTATGAGGATCTGATTATATCCTAAGTATTCATCCAAGAAGCTTAGCAACTCGTGTCCTGCCATTGCATCGATAAGCTGGTCGATGTGCGACAACGGGAAGTAGTCCTTTGGGCATGCTTTGTTTAGGTATGTGAAGTCGACGCACATGCGCCACTTCCCATTTTTCTTTTTCACCATGACTACGTTGGCGACCCACTAGGGGTACTTGGATTCTCTTAGGGATACATTGTCTAGTAGTTTCTCTACTTCCTCACGGACTGCTTCGTTGATTTCGGCAATGAATTTCCTTCTCATTTTCCGCATTGGTGTATAGAGCGGGTCTAGATTCAATTTATGGGTGGCGATGTCCTTTGAGATACCTGGCATATCTGCATGGGAGAAAGCGAATAGGTCTGCATTGTTAATTAAAAATTCATGGAATTTACCTGGTTCGAAGAGTTTGTGGCCGATGTAGGCCTTTTTGCTGGCGTCGTTTTTATCTAGTTGGACGGGGTCGAGATCCTCTAATGTTGACCCCGCGGCTTCCATGGTGTCGGGTTCTTTGATGACGTCATTCCGGTTGTCGGGTTTTTTTCCCGACTTTGGTAATTACTATGCTTACGAGTTTGTTCCTTCCAATTGTTGAGTGTATGTACAATCTTGGGCGATGCGGTAACACTCTTTTGATGTGCGCTGCTCGCCCCTGATGCTAAATATTCCCTAGGGGGTCGGGAACTTGATTACTTGATAAAGGCTGGATGAAATAACCATCATGCCATGTATCCAAGGCCGTCCTATGATGGCGTTGTAAGCTGTATCCTGGTTCATTACATGGAACGTTGTCTCCAACGTGATGCCTCCGGCCAGGACGGGTAGAGTTATTTCTCCTGAAGTTCGTTCAACTGCATTGTTAAACCATGTCAGTGTTATGCAGTGTGGTACTATCTTATCCTCGAGTCTCATTTGGGCGAGAACTCGGGGGTGGATAATACACGCGCCGCTTCCATCGTCAATCATTATTCTTCTTACGCCAGTGTCCAAAATTCGTAATGTAATAACAAGAGCATCAAGGTGAAGGGAAAGTCAAACCGTAGGTATCCAACTTATCGAAGATGATACTTTCTTCGAGGTTGTCATACCGTTCGTCTGTGATTGATGGCTTTAGCTTGTGCGTGGTGGTGAATTTCACATGATTAATTGAGGTCTCGTCGCCTCTTCCGATGATCATTTGGATGGTGGGGGTGGGGTAGGGTGGCTTTGCGGGCCCTTGGTGTTGTTCTCGTCTTCTGCCAAAATTGGCTCTTCCGCTGGCTCTGTTTAATTCTTTTAGGTGTCCCTGGTTGAGCATGTTCACCACTTCTTGTCACAGAGCTATGTAGTCCTCTATCTTGTGGCCTCGTTCCTGGTGAAACTCGTAGAGGGCATTCGACTTTCTGGTGCTTGGGTCAGATTTCATCTTCTGCGGCCACTTCACCTTTGGGCCGAGCTTTTCCAGTGCTACATTCTTTCTGAAGGGGAGACACAAAAATTGTGAGTAGATAAAAATGGGGGCATACCTTTGTCGTTCCGTTGAGTCCCTGCGTTCGGCCTGGACGGCCCTTCCATATGGCGAGGAGATGGTGGAACTGTCGTTCTGACATATGGCTGATGTCTGTCATGGTTGGGACGTGGACCTGGGTGATCCCTTCGGGTGTCATTACGGCTATCTTGTCTTGACTCTGTATGGATTGATGTTAGCTGTTGAGTTGGGCCGTTGAGATCGTCCTCATTTTCTCGGACCTCGGCGCACTAGGCGTTGTGGATTTCTTCCCAGGTAGTGGGCGGGTACTTCATGAGCCTGCTCAACAATATTCTGGCCCTCGACCCAGATCTTTCAGCCCATTTTGGAAGGCTGCTACGGCCATGCCTTCAGATACATTTCGCAAACTCATCCTGACCCTATTGAATCGGGCGAGGAAGTCCCTGAGTACCCCGCCGGGCGATTGTCTAACGACGAATATGTCTCTCACCCTGGCCTCGGCCTTTTTGGCTCCGGCGTAGGCGGTCACAAACTTATTGGCCATTTCCTCGAACGTTATTATGGATCGTGCTGGCAGCTGTGAGTACCATGTCAGGGGTCCCCTGTTAGGGATTCGCCGAATTTCTTTAATAACACAGATGATACTTGCTCCTTTGAGAGGTCATTGCCTTTTACCGCCGTGATGTAGTGGAGTATGTGATCTTCAGGATCTGTCGTGCCGCCATAGATTTCAAATATGGCGTCATTTTGAAGGTTTTGGGTATGGGATGCGGGGTCGCTTCTTCATTGTATGGTTGCTCTACGAACCGACCAACGTCCCATTTGGATAGGAGTTTTGGGGCACCAAGTATTTTGTTGATCCTCTCCTGTTGCTCCTTCATCTGATATCGTAGTGCCTTGTTTTTATTTTCCATTTCCCCCATCTTCCTCAGTATGTATGCGAGTGCGTCATTACCTGCATCAACTGTAGCGTTAGTGTTGCCTGTTGGGCGGGGAGCGCGTTTCTCGTCGGTGGTAGTTGTTTCTGCTGGTGTGGTGTTCTGAGCCACTTCTTGAGTAGGCTTGTCGAGAAAGTCATTCAGTGTACTTGTCAACCATGCTTCTAGTAACCTTTTCACCGTTGGTGGTGCTTCCTCAGTTGTGGACGTGGAAGCGCCTCTTTCTCGAACAACAGTTACACTTTCGCGGGGAGGGGGTGAACCAACTTTCCCTACGCTGGATGTGGCGTTCAGCTCTCCTCCGTCGTTATCCTCATTAATGGTGTTCATGAGGTTAGCAGTAACGTCTGCTATGGCTTTTAACCTTTCTTCTCCTCTTCCTGCCATTGTTAGTTTGTGCAGATGGAAAGAGATAGTTGTGTTCGTGTATGTGATGTTGTTTTCTTTTTAGATCTAACAGAAACTACATATTTTAACTAGAAAATCCCCACAGACGACGCCAAATTATTTTACCAAAAATATGATAAATACTTTTACGAGAGATTTAATAAGTAAGACGGAAAGTTAATCCTAGTTAAGCTTAATGACTGTTAAATCTGCGAATGTAGTGATAAATGAGTGAAATAAAGGCGATGTAGTATTTAATACTAGAAAAAGATGCTTGTGATGATTGACAATGAATATATGAGTGAATGAGTGGAATAAACGCAATGCAATGGCAATAAATGTAATAATAAAGGATAACACGTCCGAATACCAAGCGTTGAAAATCAACTATCTCTTTGTCATCAATGTGAATGAGATGCAGCGTGGATGAAATACTAAGTTCTTGGATCTTGTATACAAAAGGTGTGTTTTGACTTGGGGATCAATAGAAAAGACAAGAGATGTATATTCTTTCAATAGTCAATCTTACAAGATACTCTTTCCGAGAGTTTTTCATGCCTTTTTTCTCCCTTTTGTTTCATATATATAGGGGAACATTCTTTGAGGAACCCTAAAAAGTATGAGGGAGGAAATATTCCATTAGAATATTCCTCTTTTCTAATCTAAAACTATGCTACCGTTACTATGGACCTCTGTCATCGACCTCATTTGAATTAGTGCCCTCGTCCCTGATGGTTGGTCGACCCAAGCTTCGACCTCGACCGATGACATTGTGAAGTTTGATCCAAATTTCGACCAATACACCAACTTAGATGAATCAGACGTATTTTTAGAAAGTCTGCAGAAATTACAACTCAAACAACACATTGCACTCACGTGCCTGTATTTTTTAGTTTATACCTGCATAACTAATATTTTTTGGAACAGTCTTGTAGACTCTTATACATTATTATATAATATTTAAACACCGATGTAGGCAATATATTTATCTTTGTATTAAAGTGTATATTAGTGTATAAACATGTATAATTATTATATAAAAGTATATAATATATACTAGTGTATGAACATAGCTAGTAGCTATAGTGACAAACTTCTTTCAATGTTTTTCAGCTGCGATTTTGTTCAAATGCAGTATAAATTTTCATAAAATGACTTCAAATTTTGTAGACCACCTTCTTAGGCTATCTTCAACAAACAAGTTTAAATAACACCATTTAAATTTTTCCGAAAATCATATTCGAGATTCAAACTTATGTGTTCAAAACTTGTTCAATAATGGTGGGTAACCTTAATTTCTAATATGATTTTCGCCACCTAATTAAATCTTAGATACCAGTTTCTAACCATGATTTGAGCTCCAAACACGACAATATATTAGAGTTTGTCAACTAACAATCAATATGTCTCACCAATTTCAGATTCAACTTTGGAGGTATGAACTAAAAAATTTCAACAATGAAGATTTTGATAGTTTCTCCTCCTGATCTGAATTGGAATGCAAAACAATGATGAATACATTGCTTGTATGCAAAAACATGGATAAGTTTGTGAAGAAATTAGGCAAAACAACTCTAGAATCCAAGCAAAAAGAAGAGAATATAAGAGAAAAAGAGTAACAAATGCTTTGTTAATGGGTGAAAAAATATTTCCAATTATACGCAAAATAAGCTAAATTAGGTATGATCTAAAAATATGGAGCAATTAGGGTTATAAACTTGGTCCAAGTGATATTGAGAATAAAACTTCCAATTATCTATGAGCTAAATTTGGCATCCTAGGTTTCAGCAGAAACTTCAAACAGAGCTTCTAAATTACATTTTACACTTGCAAATTAGTTTTTATCGATATCCGACTGTTTATGAGTCATTCCTCCTACTCCACCCAAAAAAGTACTGCATATTTTACTAGATTGGGATGGATGAATCCTTTTGCTGTGCTAATTTAGAAACGTGTTACAGCTTAAAAAATACTAAAAGACAACGAATTACTATTAATTAATCAAAGCAAACAATCTTTTAGGAAAGTGACATATGTGTATATATATATATATATATCTTCACTCACTTATCTCTTCAAATTATATATTAGGATTACCTAATATTTTCCATTTAGAGCCACATGACTAAACTGCTGTCATGTCCAGATTAAGCAAAAGTACAGTAGAAAATGGGAATCAATCCTGTTGGCCATTATAAAACAGTCAAAATCATTATTACAATTCTTTAATTTTTGAGAATAATTTTCTTGTTACTAGAGTATACCTTAGTAAGACTTTTATCGAACTTGGCAAAGGAATAAGATAAAAGAATATTGCCATTTATTGATACATAACTAAAAGGAGAAGCGGAACAATGTCGCCGGTCATCTATAAAACAGTAAAAATTAAAATGGATTTTACTGTAGATCCTTATGAGTCGAATATATATCTAGGAAAAAGGTTCAAATTCGCCCTTAAACTTACAAAATGATTCAAACTTACCATTAGTTAATAATTGGAATTATATATATCCTCATCATTATTAAAATAAGTTAGATTTGTCTTTATTAACTAACAATAGAAATATTTCGACATCTGAAACTATTTTACAAGGGAAAATTATCAAATTTACCCTTGAATTACGCAAAATAGTCTAGATTTGCCCATGAACTTGAAAGAACATAACCATTGTCATCTGATTATCCTCCAAGTTCAAATGAACCACCCTCAAGCCAGCTTTAATGGAACTCAAACAATAATCAATTGTATAAGTGAATTTACACTTCTGTCGCACAACTCCATATATAACTCGAATCCTTCTCCATCGTATCATTAATTTGCAATGCCACATCTCTACATCAAGCCCATAATGCTAAAACAAACCATAGGTATACAAAATTCAGCTCCTAAATCATTTGCAGTATTATGGAGGTCGAGATGGGATTATAGTGGTTGAAGGCCGATGGTCGTCTGTTTGAGAGAGATTATCCGAATAGGGTAACTCAATTTTGTGTATTCTTCTGTATGGGGGAGGTTTGACTGCAAAAATGGGTGGTCAAATCTATATATTATCATAATTGAAGTAAATTTAGTTATTTTCCCATGTAAAAAAGCTAACATGTCAAAAAGCTTTTTCTAGTCACTAAGGACAAATTTAGCCCTTTTTTTTACGTCAAAGGTATATCAAATCCTAACTATTAGTGGAGAAAAAGTCATTTCACAAAGTTCAGTGCAGATTTTGGATCTTTTTCCTTTTTAGAATAATATAATATTCAAAAATCATTAGCTCGATTACTATAAATTTGCACCAAGCAGGGGCCATTAAACATGAAATATCTCATCTTTCAAGAACCGAACCTAAGACTTTTGGTTAAATTTGTAAATTCTCATCTATCCCATTACATTTCTCGGTGATAAACCACCAATCATGCTTACTATAATTGCTTTTTACTTAAATTATTCAACGACATATGAAAAATAAAACATAAAGAGAAAAGAGAAGCAAACACAAACTTTAATAAATTATCTAGTTTCACCATTTTGACCTAGAATGGTGAACTTAGCATACAACAGTCTTAGAATGTTAGAGGTCAAAATGTGCGTAATAGAAGTTCAAGGTGTAGAAGTTAATTGGAGGAAGTTAGTTTGTTAAATTGGTTAGTTGACAACTGGAGCCTAGCTGGCAGTTAGTTAGTGGGCTGTTAGTTAGTGGAAGCTGTATATACAACATTGTATGTAACGAATTCAGATTCGTTTTGAGAATTCAATTTCATTTTCTCCTCTTCCATCTCAATCTACTCCTCCATAATTCTTCATGGTATCAGAGCGAGATATGATGGGACCGTAATTCAGAACCAGCTCCGGCGAGGTTCGATTTTTCGGCAAAAACACAGAGGCGAGATACAGAGCAAAGAAATACTGGAAGTGTTTTTAGTTCAATTTCAAGCGGTCATGGAGGAAAATAAAATCAGCTCACTCAATCATAATCATCCATTATTTTTGCAAGCTTCAGACGCTCCTGGTCTAGCATTAATTTCGCTCAAGCTCACATGCCCAGAAAATTATGCATTGTGAAGCAGGGCAATGAAATTGGCACTCCAAGGAAAATGTAAGCTTTTGTGGATGAATCATGTGTTAAAAGTATGTATAAAGGTGAATTAGCAAAGCAATGGAAAAAATATAATGCAATTGTCCTATCGTGATTGGTAGCACTGTTTCGAATGAGTTGATGCCTAGTATTGTAGATGCATCGAATGCAAAGAAAATTTGGGCTGATTTTCAGGAAAGATTTGATAGATCAAATTTAACAAGAATAAATCATCTTTGGACTGCTATTGCGACCTTGAGACATGGAATAGGCTCGGTCACTAGCTATTATTCGAAGATCAAGGATCTATGGGATGAATTGGATGTCATAGCACCTTTGGCTTCATGTGACCGTGAGGAGTCTAGGCCTTCAGTAAATCTTTTGAAAATCATTCGTTTATTGCGGTTTCTTATGGGATTGAACGAAAGTTATAGTAAATATTCGAAGTAATGTGTTGGCTAAAAGGCCTGTGATTACAGTGAATGGGGCTTATCCAATAGTCACACAAGAGGAGAGTCAAAGAACTTTAGGAGTCACAAAGACATTGAAGGATCCTCTTACAATGCTGGGTCATGCATCAATAAAGGCAATGCAGCATATCTCAGAACTAAGGAATAAGATACAAGCAGGAAGGGAGAATAATTGTGAAGTGTGTCCATTAGCTAAGCAATGTCGACTACAGTTTCCACTTAGTAGCACTAGATCAAGTAGTTGTTTTCAACTCATACACATGGATTTTGGGGACCTCATAAGGTACCTACATATGATAGAAAATTTTATTTTGTCACTATAGTAGATGACTATAGAAGAGTTAATTGGGTATGCTTAATACAGTCTAAGTGTGAAGTAGTTACTGTTATAAAGAACTATCTTGCAATGATAAAAACCCAATTTAAAGCTATTGTGAAGAATGGTAGGTCTGATAATGGTACAAAGTTTTTTTAACTCTCAATGCAATACTTTATTTGCTTCTCTGAGAATTACACACCAAATTAGTTTTCCTTACACCCCTCAACAAAATGGGGTAGTTGAACGAAAATATAGGCACATACTAGAAGTGGCAAGGGCTTTGAATTTCATAGTTCAATTCCTAGGAGATTCTGGGGTGATTGTGTAAGAACATCAGTGTATTTGATAAATAAACTGCCTACAAGTATCTTGCAAGGGAAATCTCCTTATGAGTTGTTGTTTGGAAATCCAGCAAAAATAGATCTCTTGAGGGTGTTTGGTTGCTTGTGTTATGCAAGTAACTTGCCTAAGGGTGACAAGTTTGCAGCCCGAGCTAAGAAAACTATTCTAATTGGCAACTCAAAAACACAAAAGGGCTATAGGTTATATGATTTAGAAAATAGAAGTGTTTTTGTTAACAGAGATGTGGTATTTAAGGAACTGGTGTTTCTTTTTGAGGAAGCAACTGATTCAGAATGTGCAGAGGATTTGTTTTCTTCTCAACCTCCAATTGTGGTAGTAGATAGACATTCACCACAAGTACCTGTGGTTACAACTGATCCTCAGAACATGCAAGTGCTAGTTAATGAAGATGTTATTACAGAGTTGGAGACTGCACATATGAAGGTGGAGACTGCCAATATGGATCCAACCATAGACCATGCAGGATCTAGTCATGATCATGAGACTTCTGCTAATTTGAATTCAGCCACAATTCATATAGATCCTGAAGTTGAGACAAACATCATTGAAGAAGAAGCACCAGAAGAAGTACACTCACAGTCACCATCTGCAGAAGGGGAAACTAGGAAGTCCACTCGACAAGGAAGGCCTCCTGTTTGGCTTAAGGACTTCATCATTATTGCCAAGACTCATACAAATGATGTATACTCTATCTCTAATGTCCTATCTTATGATCATTTATCTCCTGCTTACCAGTCATTCCTTAATGTTTTTTCAGTTTTAACTGAACCACAATCCTTTAAGGAAGCTTCAAATGATCCAAGATGGATAGAAGCCATGGACCAAGAAATTAAAGCACTTGAAGAAAACCATACTTGGGAAGTTGTAGATTTTCCTGAAGGAAAGAAACCAATAGGTTCTAAATGGGTGTTTATGATCAAGTATAAGTCATCTGGTGAGATTGACAAATTTAAGGTACGGCTAGTAGCAAAAGGATACACACAATAAGAAGGGCTAGACTACCATGATACATTCTTACTAGTTGCCAAGATGGTAACTATGAGAATTGTTTTAAGCATAACAGCCTCCAAATGATGGATCCTCTATCAAATGGATGTGAACAATGCATTCCTACAAGGGGACTTCTATGAAGAAGTTTATATGGTTCTACCACAGGGTTTCAAACGACAAGGGGAGAACAAAGTGTGCAGATTATTAAAATCACTTTATGGTCTGAAACATGCTTCAAGGCAGTGGAATATTAAGCTCACAGATGCCTTAGTAGGAGCAGGGTATAAACAAAGTGCACATGATCATTCCCTATTCACCAAATAGACATCACATGACACTGTGATTATACTGGTGTATGTTGATGATCTCTTGATCACATGCAGTAATATTTCCTTAGTAGAACAAGCAAAAAACACACTACATAATAGCTTTAAGGTAAAGGATTTGGGTGATCTCATATATTTCTTGGGGATTGAAGTGATGAGGTCAAATGAAGATATATTGTTAAACCAAAGAAAGTATGCACTGGAGTTAATCTTCTCCACAGGACTGACTGGTGCTAAACCTGCATCTACTCCTATTGAATTTAATCAGAAGTTGACTACTACAGAGTATGACAAACATGTTGGGCACAATGGAGATGAAGAGCTGAAAGATGTGGGGATCTATCAAAGGCTGGTAGGCCAGTTACTCTACTTGACCATCACACGACATGATATTTGTTTTGCTATGCAAGTTCTGATTCAGTTCATGCAGCGTCCCAAATAGTCACACTTAAATGCAACACTTCGAGCGGTTAGATACATTAAAGGGTCTGTTGGCCTTGGCATTTTTCTCAAGAAGGGTCCTATCACTCATCTTTCTGCCTTCTGTGATTCAGACTGGGCAGCTTGCCCAAACACGCGAAGGTCGATCACTGGTTATGATGTTAAGCTAGGGGACTCCTTGTTATCATGGAAGTCAAAGAAACAACAGACAGTGAGTCGCAGCTCTGCTGAAGCTGAGTATAAAAGCCTTGCATCAATAACAACAAAGATTACTTGGCTTGTTGGGCTATTACAAGAATTATCTATTCACATACATCAGCCTGTTGATGTATATTGTGATAGAAAAGCTGCACTTCAGATAGCAACAAATCCTATATTTTATGAAAGGACAAAACACATCGAGATAGATTGCCACTTTGTTCAGGAGAAGATTACGGCTGGCTTACTTGCCCCTCATTAAATAAAAATAAGAGAGTGTTGAAGATACTAATAATGATCATCAATAGAGTTAGTGAATGATAGTGATCGAGTCTATTCTATCACTTGTAGCAGTTACACTAGGACTCTTTATTTGCATGTATTGTAGCTTAGATAGGACTCAAAATGTATAGAACTCCACAAGTATAATCTGTATAAATTGGCTCACAAGTGTGTAGATAATATATCAACAAAAGCAGTCTCCTTCTACTCGAATTCTATTATGTTTCTCTGTATGGTATCAAAGCAGTAGTAAGCTGCGCCGCACAACAACCTTTCCATATTCTTCTACCAAAAATTAATGGCCTCAGCCTCATCCTCTATTGTCCTCTTGTCACTATCAAAATCTTCACTACATCACCTTATTGATGCATGTCCAATCAAACCCAAGCCCATTAATTATCTCATATGGAGAACACAGATGTTACAAACTCACACATGCCATGAAAGTGATCAATGAAAGCATTTTTTATGTAAGTGATTCCGCTACTCCAGAGGATAGTGCATTGGCTGCTAAAGCTAGTAGTGGAAAAGCAGTTGATGATGACTGGGAGGAGAATTGCTAAGGACTTGGATTTCAGGAACCAAGACTGAAAACAACATGTATCTTATTATAGGATACTCAACAAGCAAGGAGATGTGGGAATGCTCAGAGGAAGCCTACCTTCAAGAAACTAAGGACAAAGAGTTTCAACTTAAGTACCAGTTGCAAAAGATTAAGTTGGGAACTAAAAAGCTTGATGAATATATGAAGGAATTTAAGGGCGTTTGTGATGGACTTGCAGTCATACATAACCCCAGTTGATAAAGACAGTAAAGTTATCAATTTTGTCAGAGGTTTAGTCCTAAATATACTTTTAGGACAGTGGTGATACTTAGAGGCATTGACATGAGAGAAGAAGAAGAAGAAATACCTATAAAAAAAATACAACATGGCATTTACTGCACAAATAGGTATAGGTCAAGGAAACTTTAATCAGAAGAGAGGCAACAACAACTTCATTTCAAGGGTAGAGGTTTCAGGCCTACTGGGAAAGGTAACACTAACCAAAATAATCAAACTGTACAATCTACAAATTCTGAAAACGAAAAAGTTTTCATTGATACTTGTCAAATTTGTGGCAGAAATAACTACACTACCTTTGAAATATTTTTACAGGTAGACTATTCCTATCAAGTTGCAGAAGATCTTCCACAAGCTTTAGTAGTTGTTAATATACAAAACAATGTTGTTGAGAATGATACAATGTATGTAGATTCCGGTGTAGTTTTACATATGACCAACTTAGCAGGTAATTTATCCAACCTTCAGACTTACAAATAGAACAGGAAAGATAGTCATGGGGGATAGTTCAAAATTAGCAATCACACATGTGGGAAATACGGTGGAGTTGGGATTGAAAGTTAAGAAAATTCTTGTTGTTCCTAATATAAAAAAGAATCTTCTGTCAGTAGACAATTTTTATACTCTTGGGTTTGAAGATTCTGGCTTTCTTATTAAGGACAAGAAGTCAGGAAAACCAATGGCCAAGGAATATAAGAGAGGAGGACTATATACACTGGAAGATAACAACATCTATGCCTTGACTGCATCACAGGATTGGAAGAAGACAAATAGTATTTGAGATTCTAGATTAGGACACCCTAGTTTAAAGTCATTAAAAATTTTGAGTAGCAATAAATCTATTGATGTTAGAAGTTGGAATAAATTGCCTAGAATTTGTACTAGTTGCAAGTTAGGAAAGAGTTGTAAGCTTCTTTTTGAATTGAGAAATAAAATTGAGAAGGAAACTTCACATAAGTTCATTATGATAAATAGGGTCACAACTCTTGTTCAATCTTCTCAGCATATGAGATATTATGTGGTATTTGTGGATGGTAATTCAAGATACACCTGGCTTTATCCCATGAAGAAGAATTCTCAGTTCTTTGAGAACTTCCTCAAATTCCAGAAAATGGTAGAAAGAGAGTTTTAAAAGACTATTAAAAGTTTTCAAAGTGATGGAGGTGGTGAATTCATCAGTAGTAAGTTTGTTAAACACTGAAAAATGTGAAATTATTAGGCAAATGTCTTGTCCTAATATCCCTGAATATAATGGATTTTCTGAGAGAAAACACAAACATATAGTGGAAATTGGCTTGATAATGTTGTTTCATGCTAAGATGACTCAGTTTTTGTGGGTTGAAGCTTTTCTAACGGTTGTATTTTTGGTAAACATGCTACCCTCATTAACAACAACACTAACAAACCCAGTGTAATCCCATAAACCCAGTGTAAGCGGACCTCAACACTACCTTATAAAGATAAAGAGGTTGTTTCCGATAGACCCTCGACTCAAGGAACAATGAAAATAAAGCAATGAAGCAACAAGAAATAGTATCAATAATATAATATGGTAATGGACAAGAATGACACAGTCTGTAATAGTAAAGAACCATGAACAAGAAAAAACCAAAATTGTCCTTACTACTGGTAAGCTTAGGAGAAACACACTACTACCTATCAATCTTCAACCCTAATCCTCGACCTCCACACCTTCCTATCGTGGGTCATATTCTCGGTAAGTTGAAACAATGACATATCCTCCCTAATTACCTCTCCCCAATACTTCTTTGGCCTACCCCTACCTTTCCTCAGACCCTTTATGGTCAACCTCTCATACCTCCTAACTGGAGCATCAATGTCTCTCATCTTCACATACCCGAACCATCTCAACCTCGATTTGCGTAACTTGTCCTCCATAGATGACACTCCCACCTTATCCTTAATAACTTCATTCCTAATCTCGTCTTTCCTGGTGTGTCCATAAATCCATCTCAATATCTTCATTTCAGCTACTTTTATCTTCTGGACAAGGGACTTCTTGACGTGCCAGCACTCAGTCCCATATAACATAGTCGGTCTAACACCACACTGTACAACTTACCCTTAAGTCTAGGTGGCACATTTTTATCACACAAAACCCTTGACGCGAGCCTTTATTTCATCTGTCCCGCTCTAATACGATGAGTAACATCCTGGTCAATCTCCCAATTGACTTGGATAATAGACCCAAGATACCTGAAACTATCTCTTTTGGGGATGGTATGAGTATCAATATTCACTTCCACTTCTGCTTCATGCAACACATCACTGAACTTGCACTCCAAGTACTCAATTTTTTACCTACTCAACTTAAAATCTTTAGACTCCAGCATCTGCCTCCAAACTTCTAACCTAGAGTTAATCCCGCCTCGCATCTCGTCAATCAGAACTATGTCATTAGCAATTAGCATACACCATGGCACCTCCCCTTGTATGTGTGGCGTCGACACATTTAAAGCTAGGGCAAACAAAAATTGGCTAAGAGGCGATCCTTGATGCAACCCCATCTCGACTAGGAAATGATCCAAGTCTCCTCCCGAGGTCCTCACCCGAGTCTTTGCTCCCTCGTACATGTCCTTAATCACCCATATCTACACTACCGAGACATCGCTAGCTTCCATAAATCTCCATAGGACTTCTCTCAGGGCTTTATCATAGGCTTTATCTAGGTCAATAAAAACCATATGCAAGTCCTTCTTCCATTCTATATAGTGATCCATAAATCTCCTCACAAGGTGAATGGATTCTGTAGTTGACCATCCCAGTATAAATCCAAACTGATTCTCGAAAATAATTACACATCGCTACAACCTTCTCTCCACCACCCTTTCCCAATCTTTCATAGTGTGACTCGGCATTTTGATACCCTTATAGTTGTTACAATTTTGGATAATCACATTTTCTTTTACACAGCAGATCATCAAACTCCACGGCCAATCTTCGGGCATCTTTTTCATCCTGAAAATTACATTAAACAAACCAGTAAGACACTCCAAGCTTGCCCCACCCACTTCCTTCTAAAATTCCATTGGGGTCTCGTCAGACACAGTCGCCTTACCCCTGCTCGCCTTCCGCATTGCCTCTCCCCCCCAACCTCCTCGCTCTTAATACGCCTACAAACCCAAAATCCATCTGACTCTTTGATTTTTCTAACCTATCCAACATGATGTTCCTGTCCCTTTCCTCGTTCAAGGGTCTATGGAAGTACTTATGACATTTACGCCTGATACACGCCCCTTCTACCAATTACTTACCATTCTCCGTCTTTTATGCACCTCACTTGATCTAAATCCCGAGCCGTCCTCTCCCTAACTTGGCAAACTTGTGCAACTTTTGGTTACCTCCTTTGCCCCCAAGATTATCATACAAAATCTCAAAAGCTCTATTCTTAGCCACCATTATTTTGCCTCTTTCCTTGCCTTCTTATAGCATTCCCTACATGTCCTCTTATCCTCATCGCGACCGTGCAATAATGAGAACGGTCCGTGTTTATTCAAATCTGAGCTTGGGTTGGACAACGCTTTGCGGACCGCATAAATTCATCCGCATTCGCGTGAGCTTCAACTACGATTGCGTATTTTGGATGCGGATCGCGTTCTTCAATTAAGCATGACTTGCA
Organism: Nicotiana undulata; assembly: GCA_005239495.1. NCBI lineage: Eukaryota > Viridiplantae > Streptophyta > Magnoliopsida > Solanales > Solanaceae > Nicotiana > Nicotiana undulata. The sequence continues at coordinate 39,818 of ML297765.1, forward strand.
GGGTCTCTGAATCTTCATATGCGCCCTCAGCGAAATGATGGCTGCGTCCACATAACAGTGATTCACGACCGCATAATTTGGACGCGAGTCACGTTCTTCCTCTGAGCCCAATTTACAATGTCTCTGAATCTCGAACACCGATGTCAGCATAAATCCCATCGCCGCTGCGCCAAAGGTTTCGCGGCCGTGCTTTTCCAGCGCGGTCAGCGGTGATGTTTGCACTAAAATATAGCTTCTCTAAACCTCAATATCGCAAACCGCGTAATAGTATTCGCCTCAGCGGTGAAACCTACGCTGCCGCGTTTTTCCATCACAGTCAGCAGTCTAGTTCCATCCTTTGGTTTATGCAAGTTTGACTCCTTCATGAGTTTATTTTGGCTTCTTTGCCTCATTTTAACCAAACCCTGCACGCAAGCACATTAAGTTAGTTTTCTGGAATACCTTTACGCATTTTTGACCGAAAACTTAAGCAAAAGAGAGCAAATAATAGGCTAAAATACCTAGTTATCAGTAAGCACTAATCACGTTAAAAGTGACCCCACCAACCACTAGTTTAATAGTCATCAGCCTATCATTCACCCTCCTAACATCCACCATTAACTCCCTGAGATCCCTATCAACTAGAATACCTACTATGTTCTTACCCCCAACACTGCGTGAATACCATATTTTAAACTCGATGACATCCCGAGCCTTCGTACCCACACATCTAGTCTCCTAGACACACACTATATAAATCTCTCTCTTATGGAGAATCCTCCCTAACTCTATAGACTTACCTGTCAGTGTCCCTGTGTTCCAAGACCCCACTCTCGCCCTATTTGATCCCTTAACCTCATTACCACCCTTGCCCCCACCCCCTAGTCCATAGAAGGACATGACCCTACTCTACTATCGCTCTAAATAACCACTACACCACCAAAGAAACTAAGGAAAATATACTAAAGCTTCAACTACTACAAATACAGACAAGCATGAAAGCTTCAATATAAACCAAAAATTTACTTAGGCACGCAAGAGATACAATGACTCAACTAATGGTAGAGAAATCTAAGCTAGACGAAGAAAATGTAATAGTTCAGGGTAAAGGCAGGCAACAGAGATAATAACAAGTGAGATAACGAATTTTAAGCAAGATTGATAGAACCTGGAATATAAACAGATGCCAAAAAAGATTCTTACCGACAACAACTATATTCAGGAAATTCCCACGTGGCGCTCACCTTTTGCTTCCTGCGCGTGAGCCTCATGTGCCTCCTACAGATCGTCGAAAAGCTGCCTCTCTACAAAAACTTCTGTTGCCGTTAAAAGGTCTAGAAATTCAACAAGCGGCAAGCATGAAAAAGTTGGGAGAAGAAGACAAAGAAGGCGCCTCCCACTGTTGCCACTACTGCTAGGGCAGTTAGACTCAGCGAAAGAAAAAAATGAGAAAAAATAAGACGGGGGTAGAAGAGAAGAGGATGAAGAAAAAAAGGGAAGATAAATAGATGGGACATGCTACCCTTATTAGTTCAAAAAAATGAGATCCTTTATGCAAAGTTATATGGTGCTTCCCTAGAATATAACATCTTGAAGGTCTTTGGTTGCAGATGTTATTTCTATGTAAAGGGTCAAAATAAGTTCTTACCAAAAATATATCCATATGTGTTTATTGGTTACAACAACGTACATAAAGGATATAGGTTCTTACATCCACTAACTAGGAGGGTCTTTATATCCAAGCATGTGGTATTTGATGAACTGACATTGTCCTATGAGCAGTCTGAACAGTCTCACACTGATACTTCGACTTACTTAGCCATTTTTCTTGAGTTTTCTTCTAATGTACCAGACAATGTTGAGACAACAGAAGAGACCATTGCTTCAGAGGAAGTGTTACACACAGATACATGACATGATCATTTTCTTTTTGATGATGCAACTAATGTTCATACAGTTGCAGGACATGATCATGTTGTTCTTGATGATACATCTGATGTCCACACTCCTCATGACAGTCAGCTTTCTAATCAATACTAGTCTGTAGAATTGAACAATACAATTACTGAGGACAATGGTAGTGCTGAGCAGAACGAAGACCTAGAAAGTCAGTCCACAACAAGTGCAGATGCTAAGAGCTCATGCTGTGAAATGTAAGAAACTATCTTAGTGTATGATCCATAAGGTATACAACTTGAAGTTGATCTATCAAAATGGTTTAGTAGTGACCACAACATACTGCGCCATCTCCCTCAAATGAAATGACCTCACACACGAGCATGTCTGTGCACCATATAACACAGAAGACAATCATATGGTCATAAGGTTTAAGGCAAGAAAAATGCTTATAACTCATACCTCACTAGTAGCAACCAATAATATAATGGACATAGAACTAAGGACTGCAAGCCAGGTACTCATAATTCCTTACTTGTATGAAGCAATGTAGGAGGAAATCGATTCATTACACAAGAACAAGACATAGATGTATGTCCCAAAAATTGCTCACATGAATATAGTTGGCTCAAAATGGGGTTTTAAAACCAAGGTGAAGTCTGATGGCACTATAGATAGGTACAAAGCCAGGTTTGTTGTAAAGGAGTACTCTCAACAAGAAGAAGTTAACTTTGAAGAGACATTCGGTCCTGTGATCAAGGTAACTATCATAAGAGTGATCCTCTCAGTTGCAATTAGTTTACACTGCCCCATCAGACAACTTAGGGCATGTTTGGCCATAAGAATTGTTTTACTTTTTTTGAATTTTTGAATTTTTTCCAGAATCAGTATCTGGGCATAAAAAGTTTAAATTTCACTTGAAGTTGAAAAGCTGTTTTTAAAATTTTCACTTAAAATTACTTAAAATAATTCAAAAAATAGCTCCACATTGTATACATGTCCAAACAAAACTCTAATTTTTAATGTACCATTTTACTTGAGTTTTTTTTATTACGTTTTCAGAATTCTACAATTATTATGACCAAATGCCCACTTAATGTCAAAAATGTATTTTTACATAGGCATTTTCAGGAGGAAGTCTACATGAGCCAACCCCAAATTTTGTTGATTTAAATAACCCAAATCATCTTTCTAAAAAGGGTATTGTATGGCCTTAAGCAGGCTCTTAGGGCCTGGTTTGATATGTTTAGTTTCTATTTACTCCACCTTGGTTTTAAGTGTAGTAGCTCAGACTCTTCATTATTTGTACTGCAATGTAAGAGAGGAAATCATCTTGTGGCTTCTGTGTGTGGATGACATAGTGGTTACAGGAAACTCTTCTGAGTTCATTGAAAAGATTGTCACATGTCTTGGAAAGGAGTTTGACATGAAAGACCTTAAACCTTTGCATTTCTTTCTGGTGTAGAAGATAGATACTTCAATGGAGGTATTCATTTGAATCAAGGCAAGTACGCTGCAGAATTGCTGAAAAAGATTGACATGGCTCTTGCTAAGGCAATTAGTGCACCAGTGGCATAAATACATGGACTACAACAGGCTATAGGAACAACGAATGCCTTTGCATACAGAAGTATTATAGGAAGCCTTTATACCTCACAATAACCAGGCCTGACTTATCACATGTCGTGAACATGGCAAGTCAGTTTATGTAAAATTCAAACAGTAAACATCTTCAAGTTGTAAAAAAGATTCTCAGGTATGTAAAGGGAACCACTCAGTATGGGCTCTGGCTGCTTTCAGGGTCACCTTTAAGGCTATATTCCTTCTCTAATGTATATTGGGGAAGATGTGCCACAACAAGGAGGTCAACTACATGGTATGTAATTTATCTGGGTGCATATTGTATCTTGGGAATCTAAGAAGTAGCATACAACGGTAAAGTCCAGTGTTGCGGCTGAATATAAGGCGTTAGTCTCGACTGCAGCTGGAGTTACTTGGATAACTTATATTCTTAGAGATATTGATGTGTCATTAAAGACAGCTCCAATCTTGTTTTGTGATAATCTTAGTGCATTGTATATGACCGTAAATCCAGTCTTACATTCAGAACAAAACATGTAGAGATGGATTATCATTTTGTGATAGAAATGATAGCTAGTGTACAACTTGGCACAAATTTTATTTGATAAAAGGATCAACTGGCTGACATTCATACCAAGGCCGTGTCTAAGAAATATTTTACAACTTTTCGGAGAAAGCTAGGAGTGGATAGAGTTAGTGATTGATAGTGATCGAGTCTATTCTATTACTTGTAACAGTTACACTAGGATTCTTTACTTGAATGTACTGCAGCATAGATAGGACTAAATATGTAGGACTTCTCAAATGTAATCTATATAAATTGGCGCACAAGTGTGCAAATGAAATATCAACAAAGTAATCTCCATCTACTCGACTTCTACTGTGTTTCTCTACAAAGAGCATTGTAAATCATGTAGAGATTGCTGGAAAACTCTAACTAGAATATATGATGTCTCTTTCTTTTGCGGTGATGATATTGTTCCTTAAATTTCTTTAAGGCAGTACGCGCAATTTCTTCTTCTTTTTTCTCTTTAATCTTGTAAAAATGAGATAAAATTGCAAATCATTATTTTGGCTTTTTCTTTATAAAATAACCAACATTTGAAAATTTGTTGATAAATAACCATTTTGTATGGGGAAACATCATGAAAGTGCCATCAATTTCGAACTTAAACAAGAAATATCTTGGATTTCACACAGAATCATATCATGAAGTTTTATATTTTTAAGTTTGAAATTTATAACACTTTCATAGATATCAAAAATTGGCTATTTTGAAATGATTTTTGAAGTTGTGACTGTTTTTTCAATAGAAGTTCGAAAAATATTTTTTTTTTAACTTTACCCCTGCTTTGGAGACCAAAAACTTATTTTCGTCGCGTCCATCAAATAAGCCTTTGGGGCCAATATTTTTCTAGTGTGAACGATTAATCTTCTAATTGCAAAGTACATGAAAATCTTTTTAATCCCTTGATTAAATAAAGGAATGCAGTAGCTACTAAAGTTTGATTCCCTTTTAAGGTATCATTTTTCTTACAAAATTGCTCTTCCTAAATATAAAGATTAGACTTATATAAACGGATCAAGGTTCTCTTTTTCAATTTGGTAAAGTTATTCCAATAACATTACTGATCTGACGTCACGACCCAAATTCCCAACCCTCGGGATCGTGATGGCGCCTAACACCACACTTGCTAGGCAAACCAATGTTAGAGTGATTCAATATTTAAAACAATTAAAATATAATACAAAGTCTAGAATTAGCCAATAAACAAACCCTGAATAATATGAGAAATAATAAAACAAAACTCGAAGTTAACTATAATATCTAACTACCCGGGGTTTGGAGTCACAATTCACGAACTACTAAAGAATACTACAAGTAATTGGCCCAAGAAATAATAATTGTTTTTAATCAAATAAAACAGTAATCTAGATAATATAGAGAAGACTCCAAGAATTTGCGGACGCCAGCAGATCTACCTCGTGTCTCCGTGCGAATAATACTGGCTCTAGCTCGATCTCAGCTTGGACCTAAACCTGGATCGACACAAGAAGTGCAGAGTGCAGTATCAGTACAACCGACCCCATGTATTGGTAAATGTCGAGCCTAACCTCGGCGAAATAGTGACGAGGCTAGGACAATACACCACATAAAACCTGGACATATATAATCATGCTAGCAGGAATAACATCAATTAAGGAATTAAAAACAGTAAATAATGGGAAGGGAGCATGCGATGGAGAATTTTTTAACATAAGGAATGAGGAAAACAATAAGATAAAAACATACAGTGATCAATAATAATTTTAGCAATTAAAAATGGAAAGGAAACTTGCACGGCATCACCCTTCGTGTTTTTACTCTCAGTCTCACTAAATAATAAATAGAATACACGGCATCACCCTTTGTGCTTTTACTCTCAGCCTCACCAGATTATAATTAAGAATGCACAGCGTCACCCTTCGTGCTTTTACTCTCTTCCTCAAAATATAAATATATCATGCACAACATCACCCTTTTTACTATACACTCTTCCTCACAATATAAATAAATCATGCACGACATCACCCTTCGTGATTTACACTCTTCCTCACAATATAATTAAATCATCAATAGCATATAAAGAGGAAACTTCACAAGAAATCAGTATTTCATCATAGTTTCTATCATCATTTAATATTACAATCTCAACTCAATTTTCACAATATTATCCATCTCGGTGGAACCGGATACACATCTTCTCATATCTCAATCATAACAATAAACATGGATAATAGGCTTAGAGACAACAAGAATCACAAGAGCTAACTTTCACTCGCATATTATGAACTGACCACAACGTATAAGTACTCGTCACCTCACCTATATATCGCATTTAGAAACAAAACAAGTAGCAAGTATTCACATAACACATATTCCCTCAAGCTAAGGTTAGACACAACACTTACCTCAATTTCGCAGGTCACTCACTGCTCAATTACAATTTTTCCTTTAGAATTCACCTCCAACACACTTGAATCTAATCATAATTAATTCAATATCATTAATTAATGCTAAAGGAACTAACTTTACTGCAAGATTATGGTTTTCCTAAGTTTTCTAAAACAAAAAGTAAAAAACCGACCCCGGGCCCGCTTGATCCAAACTCGGAGTTCGGACCAAATTCCGTTTATCCATTCACCCCCGATCCCGAGTATGCAATTAGTTTCAAATTTTGACACCAATTCGAGGTCAAAATTTGATTTTTACAAAATTCTACCCAAACCCCCAAATTCTACCATGAATATTCTTGATTTTTGATTGAAAAGTGATGAAAAACACTGGGTAATCGAAAGAAAAGAGTTTAGAATCGTTTACCAACACTTTGGGGATGAACTTGTGGGTTGAAAATCGCCTCTAGGTCTTTTTAGTTCGAAAGTATGTGAAAAATAGGTTCTGCCTGTGTTAAAATATGTTATTAAATCGTTGGACAGGCCTTCATCGCGTTTGCGATGGGCCTGTCACGATCGCGGAGGGTATGGCCTAGTGACCTTCGCGTTCGCAGTGCTGAGGACGCGTTCGCGGAGCTTTGCTCCAATTGGCCGTCGCGATCACAACCCAATGGACGCGTTCGCATAGAAGAAATCGAGCCCCCTCCCCCTGGCCCATTAACTCACTGCGTTCGCGGTGGCCTGTTCGCGCTCGCGAAGGGTAATCCCCCCAGTGCTTCGTGTTCGCGACCAATGCTACGCGTTCACATAGAACAAAATGACCCCCGGTAATTTTACACTTTGCGATCGCGGAGCACAAAATCATTGTGCACCAGATACAACAAAACAACATTTAATTCTAAGTTCAAAACATCCCGTAGCCTACCCTAAACTCACTCGAGCCCTCGGGGCTCCAAACTAAACATGCACGTAAGTCTGAAAACATCATACGAACTTGCTCGTGCGATCAAATCATGAAAATAACATCTAAAACTATGAAGTTAACCTCAAAACTCATGATTTTCTCAAGAACACTTAAATTTTACTATTTCTCAACTGGACATCCTAATCACGTCAAATCAACTCCGATTCTCACCAGATTTCATAGATAATACTTAAATATCATAACAAACCTGTACCGGGCTCCGGAGCTAAAATACGGGCCCGATACCAATGATTTCAAACATTAATTCATTTCTTTATTTCATATTGAATCTAGCATAACAATTTTCTTCAAAAATTGATTTCTAAAGCTAGGGACCTCGGAATTCAATTCCGGGCATACACTCAAATCCCATATTTTACTGCGGACCTCCCGGGATCGCCGGAACACGGATCCCGATCTTTTTACTCAAAATGTTGACCAAAGTCACCTTCAATTCGGGTGCAGTGGAAAGGCCAGCCTGTTGAGGCAGCTACTTAGGAGTCTGAGTCGGACATGTAGAGTAGATATCCCCACTTGTTTGCCAGTTCAAGTAATTTTCTATGTTCGTTCGAGGACGAACGTTTGTTTTAGAGGTGGAGATTGTGATGACCCAAAGGGTCATCTTATGAATTAAGACTCTATTCCAGGCTCATTAGCCTTAAAAGGATCAATTTTAGTCACCTTGATTTGCGTGCGCAGTCCGGATGTGAAACCGAAAAGCTTTTATGTGAAAATTTGAGAAACAATAATTTTTAGAGTTAAAATTTAGTTTTTGACCTCAACTAACGAACCTGCCGGTCTAAAATGGCTACCGGCTCCTCCTCATAAGTCAAATCTTTGTCCAATTGGACAGAGCTGAAATCTAACATGTGGGACGGGTAACCATGATATTTCCGGAGCATAGATACATGAAATACCAAATGAACTGAGGATAACCCTGGAGGAAACACAAGTCTATAAGCTACCTCCCCCACTCTATCAAGAATCTCAAATGGCCCGATATACCTAGGGCTAAACTTGCCCTTCTTCTCAAATCTCATAACGCCCTTCCTGGGTGATACCCGAAGCAATACTCTCTCTCCAACCATGAATGCCACATCACGAACTTTACGATCGACATAACTCTTTTTCCTAGACTGAGTTGCACGAAGTCGATCATGTATAATCTTGACCTTATCCAAGGCCTCCTGAACTAAGTCTGTACCCAATAACCGAGCCTCTCCCGGCTCAAACCATCTAACTGGCGATCTGCACCATCTACCATATAATCCTCATAAGGAGCCATCTGAATGCTCGACTGGTAGCTGTTATTATAGGCAAACTCCGCTAACGGAAAGAACTGATCCCACGAACCTCCAAAGTCAATAACACAGGCGCAGAGCATATCCTCTAAGATCTTAATAGTACGCTCAGATTGTCCGTCCGTCTGAGGATGGAATGTTGTGCACAACTCAACCCGTGTACCCAACTCACGCTGAACTGCCCTCCAAAAGTGCAAAGTAAACTACGTACCTCGATCAGAAATAATGGACACGGGCACACCGTGAAGATGAACAATCTCCCGAATGTAAATCTCTGCCAATCGCTCTGAAGTATAAGTACTTTCCAATGGAATGAAATGTGCTGATTTAGTCAGCTTATCCACAATAACCCAAATGGCGTCGAACGTCCTCTGAGTCCATGGGAGTCTAACACCGAAGTCCATAGTGATACGCTCCCACTTCCACTCGGGAATCTCTATCTGCTGAAGCAAACCACCGGGTCTCTGATGCTCATACTTTACCTGTTGACAATTCAAGCAACGAGCCACATAAACAATAATGTCCTTTTTCATCCTTATCCACCAATAGTGTTGTCGTAGGTCCTGGTACATCTTGGCAGCACCCGAGTGAATAGAATACTTAGAACTGTGAGCCTACTCAAGAATCAACTCACAAAGCCCATCAACATTAGGCACACATATACGACCTTGCATCCTCAAAACACCGTCATCACCAATTGTAACCTTCTTGGTACCACCGTGCCGAACTATATCCCTAAGGACTATCAAATGCGGGTCATCATCCTGCCAATCTCTGATACACTCAAATAAAGAAGACCGAGCGACTGTACTATCTAAAACACGGCTGGGAGAAATATCCAACCTCACGAACTGATTATACAAAGTCTGAATATCTGAAGCTAATGGTCTCTCGCCGACTGGAATGAATGCAAGGCTTCCCATACTCACTGCCTTCCTACTAAATGCATCATCCACCACATTGTCCCTCCCCGGATGATCTAATATAGTGACGTCATAATCTTTCAGTAACTCTAACCATCTCCTCTGTCTCAAACTAAGATTCTTTTTCTTGAACAAGTACTGGAGACTACGATGATCCGTGAAAACCTCACACGACACACCATAAAGATAGTGCCTCCAAATACTCAATGCGTGAACAATGGTTGCCAACTCCAAGTCATGGACAAGATAATTCTATTCATGAACCTTCAGCTGCCGAGACGCATATGCAATCACCCTGCCCTCCTGCATCAATACGGCTCCAATTCCAACACGGGAGGCATCACAATATATTGTGAATGATCCTGAACTTGATGGTAACACCAACACCGATGCTAAAGTCAAGGCTGTCTTGAGCTTCTAAAAGCTCGCCTCAGACTCGTCCGGCCATTTGAATGGGGCACCTTTCTGAGTCAATTTAGTCATTAGGGATACTATAGATGAGAACCCCTTCACAAATCGACGGTAGTAACCCGCCAAACCCAAGAAGCTCCTGATTTCCGTGGCTGAAGTGGGTCTTGGCCAGTTCTTGACCGACTCTATCTTCTTAGGATCAACTTGAATACCCTCTCCTGATATGATGTGACCCAATAAAGCTACTGAATCTAACCAGAACTCGCACTTTGAAAATTTTGCATACAACTGATTGTCCCTCAAAGTCTGGAGCGCTATCCGGAGGTGGTGCTCATGCTCCTGCCGGCTGCGGGAGTATATTAGGATATCATCAATGAACACAATTATGAAGGAATCCAGATGAGGCTTGAAAACCCGATTCATCAAGTCCAAAAAGGTTGATGGGTCATTAGTCAAGCCAAAAGACATCACTGGAGATTCATAGTGTCCATACCTCATCCAAAAGGCTGTCTTAGGAAGATCAGACGCCCTAATATTCAACTGATGGTAGCCCGATCTCAAATGGATTTTTGAAAACACCCTAGCACCCCGAATCTAATCAAACAAATCATCAATTCTCGACAATGGATATTTATTCTTGACGGTGACCTTATTCAACTACCGGTAATCTATACACATTCTCATCGAACCATCCTTCTTCTTCACGAACAAAACCGGTGCACCCCAAGGCGAGGCACTAGGTCTAATGAAACCCTTATCAAGCAAGTCTTGCAACTCCTCTTTCAATTCTTTCAATTCTGGTGGGGCCATTCGGTATGGAGGAATAGAAATGGGCTGAGTGCCCGGAGCCACATCAATGCAAAATTCAATATCCCTATCGGGTGGCATCCCTGGTAGGTCTGCAGGAAATACCTCAGGAAACTCACAAACAATAGGCATCGAATCTATAGAAGAAGCCTCAGCATTAGAATCGCGAATATGAGCCAAATAAGCTAAACACCCCTTCTCAACCATGCGACGAGCCTTGGCTTAAGAAATTACTCTGTTGGGAGAATGACCAGGAGTCCCTTTCCACTCTAATTGAGGTAACCCCGACAAGGCTAATGTAACTGTCTTGGCATGACAGTCCTAGATGGCATAATAAGGTGATAGCCAATCCATGACCAATATGACATCAAAATCAACCATGTCAAGAAGCAAAAGGTCCACACTGGTTTCAAGACCCTTAATAACGACCACACATGAACGATACACACGGTCTACAACAATAGCATCCCCCACGGGCGTAGATACATAAATAGGGACACTCAAGAAATCACGAGGCATAACTAAATACGAGGCAAAATAAGATGATACATAAGAGTAAGTAGACCCCGAATCAAACAAGACTGAAACATCTCTAGTGCAAACTAAAATGATACATGTGATAACCGCATCGGAGGACTCCGCCTCAGGTCTTGATGGAAATGCATACAATCAAGGCTGGGCCCCACCTCCCTGAACCACGTCGCTGGGAGGACCTCCACCTCTAACAATTTTCCCCCAACCTCTGGCTACCTGACCCCTACCCCTGGATAGTTGGGCAGGTGGTGCGGCAGGTGGTGCTGGAACTATAGCACGGGAACCCTGATACTGAGAATTACCCGATGCCCGAGGACAATATCTAGCAATGTGCCTCGGGTCACCACAAGTGTAACAAGACTTCGGCTGTTGAGACTGCTGGCCGGCGAACTGAACATGTTGATCGGTATAACTACCCTGAAAACTCTGAAAAGGAGGTGCACTGATAGGAGCTGACTGATCAGAATAAGTCAAGTAAGAACCACGACCACCTGAGGTACCATGAGATGCTTGAAGTGCCGAATGAAATGGCCTAGAAGAAAGGCCTCTGATGAAAGTAACCCTGCCTCCAGACGAGGCGCCGCTGAATCCACCCGAATAGCGAGGTCTCTTGTATGAACTCTGACCTCCCAATCCGAGAACCATCCCAACTCTCCTGGCCACATTGGCCGCATCCTGAAAGGAAATCTCGCTCCCTGTCTCCTTAGACATATGCAATCTGATCGACTGAGCAAGGACCTCAATGAATCTCCTAACCCTCTCCCTCTCTGTAGGCAACAAAAGAATAGCATGTCGAGCCAGATCCACAAAACAATTCTCATACTAGGTGACAGTCATGCTGCCCTGCTGAAGACGCTCAAACTGACGGCGCTTCTCTTCTTTAGTAGTAATAGGCAAAAACTTCTCCAAAAATAGATGTGAAAACTGATCCCAAGTCAGAGTAGGTGACCCAGCTAGTCTAGTGAAGAAATAGTCCCTCCACCATTTTTGGCGAAACCAGTCATCTGAAAAGCGGCGAAGTCGACTCCATTGGTCTCCAAAATACCCATGTTCCGAAGAACCTCATAACAGCTATCATGATATTCCTGAGGGTCCTCTGAAGTGGAACCACTTAAATGAATAGGGAAAAGCTTAATAAACATGTCCAATCTCCACAAGGCATTGGTGGACATAGCTGCCCCATCAACAAGCGGTGCTGCAGCAACTGGCTGAACTACCCCAACTGGATTAGCTGTTGGGGTCTGAATCTGAGGAGTAGTCTGATCAGGAGTATGGGTAGCAGGAGTCTGGACACATCCTCTAGCCTGAGATACGGCTGCTGCCAAGGGGAATGTGCCAGTCTGGGTTAAACTCTCCATAAACCCACTAATCAGACCAAAGCATCCTAAAGTACCGGGGTAGTAATGAACTCCTCTAGGACCTGAGCCGGTCCCGCCGGAACGGTCTGAGCTGGAACCTCCTCATCATCTCTATCTGGGGTAGATGCCTGAGCAATGGGCTGAGTCCTGCCCCTAGCTCGGCCTCTGCCCCTAGTAGGAGTTGGTGCTGCTGGAGGACGTGATTGTTGGTCAGCGAAAGAAGAAGCACGTGTTCATGCCATCTGCGAGAGAATAGAAGAGTTCAATCAGTATTTGGGATAACAAGAACTGCACGACAGAGTAGAAATAAAAAATGAGTTTTTTCCTAACTTTATAGCCTCTGAGATATAAGTATAGACGTCTATGTACTGATCCCTAGAATATATTAAGCTTATTCGTGAATTGTGAGACCTAGGCAACCTAATGCTCTGATACCAACTTGTCACGACCCAAATTCCCAACCATCGGGATCGTGATAGCGCCTAACACCACACTTGCTAGGAGAGCCAATGTTAGAGGGATTCAACATTTAAAAAAAATAAAATATAATACTAAGTCTAGAATTAGCCAATAAACGAACGCTCAAAAATATGAGAAATAATAAAACGAAACTCGAAACAAAACTATAATATCTAGCTATCAAGGGTTTGGAGTCACAATTCACGAACTACTAAAGAATACTACAAGTAATTGGCTCAAGAAATAATGTATAAATGTTATGAATCAAATAAAATAGTAACCTAGATAATATAGAGAAGACTCCAAGAATCTGCGGATGCCAGCAGATCTACCTCGTGTCTCCGTGCGAATAGTACTGGCTCTAGCTCGATCTCAGCTCGGACCTAAACCTGGATCTGCACAAGAAGTGCAGAGTGCAGTATCAGTACAACCGACCGCATATACTGGTAAGTGCCAAGCCTAACCTCGGCGAAGTAGTGACGAGGCTGGACATGACACCACATAAAACCTGGACATATATAATCATGCTAGAAGGAATAACATCAATTAAGGAATTAAAAACAACTAATGATGGGAAATGAGCATGCGATAGGGAATTTTTTAACATAAGGAATGAGGAAAACAATAAGACAAAAACATACAGTGATCAATAATAATTTTAGCAATTAAAAATAGAAAGGAAACTTGCACGACATCACCCTTCGTGATTTTACTCTCACCCTCACCAAATAATAAATAGAATACACAGCATCACCCTTCGTGATTTTACTCTCATCCTCACTAGATTATAATTAAGAATGCACGGCATCACTATTCGTGCTTTTACTCTCTTCCTCACAATATAAATATATCATGCACAACATCACCCTTTATACTTTACACTCTTCCTCACAATATAAATAAATCATGCACGACATCACCCTTTGTGCTTTACACTCTTCCTCACAATATAATTAAATCATCAATAGCATATAAAGAGGAAACTTCACAAGAAATCAGTATTTCATCATAGTTTCTATCATCATTTAATATTACAATCTCAACTCAATGTTCACAATATTATCCATATCGGTGGAACCGGATACACATCTTCTCATATGTCAATCATAACAATAAACATGGATAATAGGCTTAGAGACAACAAGAATCACAAGAGCTAACTTTCACTCGTATATTATGACCTGACCATAACGTATAGGTACTCGTCACCTCACCTATACATCGCATTTAGCAACAAAACAAGTATCAAGTATTCACATAACACCTATTCCCTCAAGCTAAGGTTATACACAACACTTACCTCAATTCTGCAGGCCACTCATTGCTCAATTACAACTTTTCCTTTAGAATTCACCTCCAACACACTCGAATCTAATCATAATTATTTCAATATCATTAATTAATGCTAAAGGAACTAACTTTACTGAAAGATTATGGTTTTCCTAAGTTTTCTAAAACAAAAGTTAAAAACTAACCCCGGGCCCGCTTGGTCCAAACTCGGAGTTCGGACCAAATTCCGTTTACCCATTTACCCCAGATCCCGAGTATGCAATTAGTTTCGAAATCCGACCCCAATTCAAGGTCAAAATTTAATTTTTATAAAATTCTCTAATTCTACCCAAACCCCCAATTTCTACCATGAAAATTCTTGATTTTTGATTGAAAAGTGATGAAAAACACTGGGAAATCGAAAGAAAAGAGTTTAGAATTGTTTACCAACACTTTGAAGATTTATTTAGGTCATATTTTTTTTTAAGATTAAAATTTCTGAAGACACGTCTGAATATCAAGAAGTGTATTAAGATTAAGTCACCTGAATCTGAATACACATCTGAATGTTAAGATGTGTATTAAAATCTGAATACTAAATGATCAAGATTGTTTGATTTTGAACATCTGAATGTATAAAATTTACTTTATTTGAAAATTAATAAACATAAAATTCAAATAAAATACTAATTAATCTAATATTCCATCAATAAAATATATTGCTTTTTAAAATATGATAGTTGCTGGTGGTGATGGCTAATGGTAGTGCTTGTGAATACCGACTAAAAGCGGTGGTTGGTGGTAGATTTGGTCGATGGTGATAGTTTATGGCAGTAGCTAGTGGTGATTGGTAGTAGTAGCTATTATGATTGAGGATGGTGATGGTGGGTAGTAGTAGTTAACAAGGCAGATGGTGGTGGTGGTAGTTGTGATTGAGGAAGATAATGGTGGGTGGTAATTTATAATGATGAGCACTGTCAGCTATGGTTGTTGATAGTGATTGGGTGGTTAGTTGAGGTGGATGAGTGTTGTTTGTCTTTGAGAATGATAGTGGTAGTAGTCGACAGTGGCGGCGACCATAAGTGAGGATAACAGTGGTGGTGGTTGAGTATGGTAGTGGTGGGTGGCATGACAGTAGTTGATAATGGTAGACGGTGGTGGTAGTTAATAATGAATCTGGATGATATCACCTTAATGAAATTAAGTCTCTATTATAAATCTTAATCATATAGACCTATCCAGACCCATTAAGTGGTTGTGAAGTAAAAAAACGAACACACTTAACGATTAAGATCTGAATAATTAAGATTTGAACTTTAAAAAAGAAACGCTCTAAGTGCATCCATTATATTATTTAAGATACTCCATCTCCCACTAAACTTTGTTGATCTTTTCTAGCAAACTTGTGTCTGAATTATTTCACTTCTAATACGAGGTTCTCTGTGTTTAACAATTAGCTCGGACTTTTCATTTTTTCTCGTCTTAACCAACTTGCACCTAAGAGTATATATGCTTCTTTTAAATATGGTAAATCTAGCCTATCAAGCAAGAAAGAAAGAAGGTAAACATATTATGAACTTGTTTCTGGGTCAAATTTGACCAATTTTTAGTCAACAGGACCATGAGGATTTGAGTATGGAGCGAGACTGCAAGAGAGACGTTCTTGAGGACATTTTTGGCATTAAAAGACGATGGCTTTGACTCTGCGAGGACTACTTGATCATGGCCGTTTGGTTGCTTGTGAAAACGAAACAGAAGGTAATAAAGAAAAAATATCTAGAATTTGGATAATACACATGGAAAAAGCACTAATAATGGCCATATTATCTTATGATAATTGTATATATAGCACCTATTGGCTATATAATGCTTTGAGAATGCACTTTATATATATAAATCCTAACAACAGTGAGAGGATTTTTTACTAATTTAATTTAACTCTACTGAAAGTACAAGAGGAGGATGAATTGTTGACTAATTAAAATTTAGTCGACTAACAGAAGTGTTAGTTGACTAACCAAAAAACATAATCAAAGTAAGCAGTAAAGAGAAGTAAATAACACACAACGATTTATACTGGTTCGATACCGTTGTGGTACTTACATTCAGTTTCCCTTAGGTCACAAGGGTTCCCTTAAGATATTTGAACAAAGTTACAATATAGATGGTTTTATCGCGTTCACCACCAACGAACAGTATCATCGCTTGAGTTCAAAATAGTTGACACAACTCTCTTTTGTGTTCTAGATCTCCCTATCTTTTGAGATACTGATAACTAAGGATTACAGTATTTGAACTAAGAAGTAGACAGACTTAGAATACAATGTGTGTAGTTGCGCAATTTCCTTTATTGAAATATCAACGTTCTTATAGGATAGAAAAGAGTCGTTGAGTCTTTAGCGAAATCAGAGGCCCACGATCTTTGATTAAGGGATTTGACCCAAGGGGTGCCTCTTCGAATCTCGCTCTTTGAAGAGCCCATATTCGATTGTGACCTTTCTTGTCACAACTTGATTTAAGGAGTCGTTTACGACTGGAGTAGCTTAATTCACAAGTGCATTAATTGCTGACAATCTTCTTAATTTGAGAATCTTTGATTGGCAATCTAAGTTCCCTTGATTGAGGACGAGTCAATCTGCTTCTCTTGATTGTAGTAACAACATTTTCATTCTTTCCTTACTTGCTATTTTGAATCCAATATCAATATTAATGAGCATATCCATTCTTTATTTTTTGTTTGTCCTGCAAATATAACATAAGATACTATTGTCATCATTGAAACTTAAGCTTAAACCTATCAATCTCCCCCTTTTTGATGATGACAATCAAGAAGGAGTAAGCACAGTAATTTAAGATATTTCCCTTTTAAGGAGTTACTGCCCCTGAGTTGTTGCTTCCCCTGAAATTATGTTGTTCCACATTATGTTGTTTCCATATCTCCCCTTGAGTTGTTTACTCACATTTCCTCCCCCTTTGTCATCAATTAAAAGGAAAGAGAAGCACATAAAGCAATATAGATATAATGACCATACTAATAAGGTGGTTAGAGCATTGGAGCCTTCAGTAGAGGCTTAGTTAGTACAGACCAAAACATATTGTCTAAAAGCAACCACCAATAAAAATAAGCAAAAAGAATTGTTTTTCATAACAACACAACCAGAAGTATTAACTTCGTCCCAGAGATATTTGAGGGTGTTGATCACTTTGGTGCAGAAAGAGTCATAGGAATTATCAACATGCTTGACGAGCTTGTCCATCTTCTCACTCATGGAATTGAAGGCCCCGGTTCCCTGTCTCCTTATAGCGCCTATTTCTATTCGGATCTTGGCTACATCTGTACCTGTCTCCTTAGTGACATCCCTTATCTTATCTACATGTTCTTTCATCTCCACAAGTAGCAACTTGACTCCATCAAGGTAGTATTGAATTTGTTGAAGATTCTGAGAGGTAGTCGACTGAGAAGCTGAAATCAACTAGAGCAAGAGAACTTTTAACTTTGGCTCGCTTAACCCATCCGTCATCACCCAGAGTGAACCCCATCATAGAAGAAGCAGCCTTATCATAAGTACTGGAGATGTGCTTGGGTGTAAATAGTGCCAAGTCTACTTTCATAACTTCTAGAATATAGAAGATAAGAAGATCATAGGGCAGACATGTAGCAGAGGAGGAAATATCCCTGATACTCTCAAGCATATATTGACGAATCCACACAAACCAATCAAGACGTTTATAATTAACCAGACAGTAGAGGACAAAAATATCTCTAGTGGATAAAGAATTCAAGGACCCAGATCTGGGAAGGAGAGTGGTGGCAATCATGTGGGCCAAGATACGATGTTCAAACTTATGATTTTTGGGGCCAATATCAGGGGGTTATCATACAGAAATTTTTTTGCTTCATCAAGAGACACTTCAAAGTCTTTAGGCCAAACATTTTGGACAAACACACCATACCCACTAAACTTGGCGGAAAAAAATCGTTTCAAATCGGTAGGAGTCTAAAACAATTCTAGTCCCTAAAACCATAGATTCCAAATCATCTTAATTATTCACAAAAATATTTGCATCAAACATTCTCACAGGTTCTTCATACACATAATTTCCAACATTGTCAAATAAAGGGGTAAGGTGCTGAAAATCGAAAATTGCAGTTACATCACAATGAAGGCTTTGCATAAGAGAAAGACTTACAGAGGGCCCATTAGCCATGTATTTTGACTTGTAGGACTCAAACCTTTCCTTTTCACTGGGGCCATAAAAGTCCAGCTTGTCCTCATGACCAAATTCCAAGTGTTCCACCTTGCCCTTCTTGCAAGCATCCTTTTTGGGTGTTTGCTCCATGGGTCTCTTGCCGGCCTTTTTTTGGCTGATAGGATGATTTTCAGATGAAGCATTGCTATCGTTGCTTATTCTGAGAAAATTTGAGTCAATGGGTGACTTCACATCCACATGCTCTTCAATGTTGAGAGGTTTTTAAAACCTTCGACTGCGTCTGGTTGCAGAGGAGGGAGTTATTTTGGCCATAGTGAGAGGAGTTTTTTAATAAGGAATGAGGGAAGTATTGGAGATGGAAGGTTTTTATCGAGGAGTTTGAGAGGAGCGAAGAGGCGTCTTGGTTACTGGAAAGGTTAGGTGCAGACGGAAGTGATGGTTCAGAAATGACTGATCGACGGTACTTGTATAATTGCACTTTTCACAAAAAAAGTAATTAGAACACAGATAATTAAGAAAATAAAATATTTTGAAAGCATGTAAAATAATTTGAACACTTAAGGAAATATTTGATTTACAAATTTGGCCAGATGCCAATCTTTTCCCGGAGAATGCAAAATCTATCTTCCAAAAGAGGTTCAGTAAAAATATCATTAAGTTGAGAATCAGTACTAATAAACTCCAAAGTAATATCACCTTTTGCTACATGATCACGGATAAAATGATATTTAATTTCTATATGATTTGCTCTAGAGTGATGCACATAATTTTTAGATAAGCAGATTGCACTAGTGTTGTCGCAGAAAATAGGAGTGGAAGTAAGAGAAAAATTATAATCACGAAGTTGGTGCATAATCCACAGGACTTGTGTACAACAGCTTCCAACAACTAGGTATTCTGCCTCAGTTGTTGATAGTGCAACACAAATTAATTTCTTGCTATGCCAAGATACTAATGCATTTCCTAGAAATTTACATGTCCCACTAGTACTCTTCTTATCAATCTTGTCTCCTGCAAAATCAGCATCTGAAAAGCCTCTCAGAGAGAAATTGTTAGAGTGATCATACCATTGTCCTAACTCAGAAGTACCAATTAAATATCTAATAATACGTTTAACAACAGTAAGATGGGATTCCTTAGGAACCGACTGAAATCTAGAACATTTACATACACTAAACATAAAATCTGGTCGACTGGAAATTAAATAGAGTGGGGATCCGATTATTCCTCTATACATGGTTTCATCAACCATTTTTTCCATTGTTGTCTTCATCTAGCACGATAGTTGGACTCATTGGGGTGCCAATAGCTTTAGCATTTTCCATCCCAATTTTTTTTATTAGCTCCTTGGTATACTTGGTTTGGCTGATGAAAATCCCTTTAGGGGATTGCTTGATTTGAAGTCCAAGGAAGAAGGTCAGTTCTCCCATCATGCTCATTTCAAATTCACCTTTCATGGAAAGAGAAAATTCTTCACATAGAACAGAGTTAGGGATACCAAATATAATGTCATCTCAATAAATTTGAGTAATAAGATTACCTGAATTTGATTGCTTAATAAAAAGAGTTGTATCGATATTACATCATTTGAAACCTTGATTTAGAAGAAAAGAACTTAACCTTTCATACCATGCTCGAGGAGCTTGTTTGAGACCGTACAGGTCTTTAGTAAGCTTGAATACATGGTTTGGAAAAGTGGAATTTGCAAAGCCAGGAGATTGCTTCACGTATACTTCTTCTGAAATATAACCATTTAGGAATGAATTTTTAACATCCATTTGAAATAATTTGAATCCTTTGTGAGTACCGAAAGAAAGTAGAATTCGGATGGATTCAAGTCTTGCCACAGGTGCAAAGATTTCATCATAGTCGATTCCTTCCTATTGAGAGTAACCTTGGGCCACCAGTCTTGCTTTATTCCGAACAACTTGACCTGATTCATTCAATTTATTTATGAAAATCCACTTAGTTCCAACAACAGAAGAATTTTGAGGCTTTGGAACTAATTCCTGACTTTGTTTCTCTCAAACTGATCTAATTCTTCTTTCATAGCACTAATCCAATGAGAATCCTTTAGAGCTTCATCAACTTTCTTGGGCTCAATTTGAGAAATGAGTGCTACATGAGATTTGTTCTTTTGAGATCTCCTTGTAGTTATTCCCTCATGTGGATCTCCTATAATGAACTTGTGAGGATATTCTGGTTCATTGTTCCATTCATTTGGAGTATTTTCTATAGACACCTTTTCTTTGATAGTCGGCTGATCTGGGTTGGGTAGGTCAATATCTTCTGGATGAGCTTCAACTGGTTGAGTCTGTAGATTAGCTGACTCATTTTGATGATCCTTACCTACAATAACAGACTTTGGAGCATAAGAGATTTCCTCATCTTCAGGAATATGTTCATGCCTTGGGCGAGGGTTGGTATCAACAAAAACAACATGAATAGATTCTTCAATACATAAGGTTCTCAAATTGTTTCAAGCACCGACAGAACCGGATGCGCCCCTTCTTTCAAAAAAGAGGAGGACCGGTTATTCACATTTCATTTGATGGTCAGAGGAGAATTGAAAGTTAAGTAGTGGGAATTCTAAAGATTCCCCGGGGGAAAAATAGGGTTGTCTCCTACGTTACCCATAATATGTGGAAGTATCGACGTAATTTCATAGAGTCATTCGGTCTGAATACTACATGAAGAGCATAAGCCTGATGACGGAACGGGAAGACCCAGTATGTAGAAGATCATATTATAAATTCCGTAAGCTCTACTTGAAGGAGAATAACCAAAAAATATACCTTCATCACTTTTTAGATCAAACTTACCCAGATTATCCTTTCCGTTGTTATGAATGAAGCATTTGCATCTGAAAGGGTAGAAATAGCTGATGTTTTGTTTCTTACCATTACACAGTTCATAGGGAGTCTTTTTTAGAATTGGTCGAATAAGACATATGTTGATGACATGTTGTACTCACAGCTTCTGCCCAGAAATGATGGGTAGAGAGTTTTCCACGATCATGGTTCGTGCCATATCCTGCAAGGTTCTGTTTTTACGCTCTACTTCTCCATTTTGTTAGGGAGATCTTGGAGAAGAAATTATGAGAGATTCCTTGATCATTGCAAAAAATTTCAAAGGCTCTGCTTTCAACTCCATTATCACTTCTGATAGTGGAGATATAGTATTCCCTTTCTCTTTGAACCTTCTTACAAAAAACTTCAAAATTCTTTAGAGCATCATCTTTATGACTAAGAAACATAACCCATGTAAATATAGAGAAATCATCTACAGTAACAAAACCATATTTCTTACCTCCTATACTAGAAGTTCTAGTAGGACCAAATAAATTCATATGCAACAATTGAAGAGGTTTAGAGGTAGAAACAAAGTTTTTGACTTTGAAAGAGGATCGAGTTTGTTTTCCTAGTTGACATGCATCACAGATATGATCTTTTGAAAAATCTAGTTTTGGGAGACCAATAACAAGATCATGTTTGGAAAGTTTTTGAATGGTATGCATGCTAGCATGGCCAAGTTTTCTATTCCAAACCCATGGATCTTCAATCATAGAAGTAAAACAAATTTGATCCCCAAAGTTCTCTAAGTTTTTGATAGTATAGACATTTCTGTCTCTATTACATGAGAGAATGATATTACCTGATTCGTCTTCTATAAACCAGCCATGTTTCTTAAAACGAACCTCATAATCATTGTCACATAGTTGACTGATGCTGATAAGATTATAGCCAAGTTCATCAACTAAATAGACTTCATCTACATCACATGTTGAACTTAAAGGAACTTTTCCAACACCAATAACATTTCCTTTGGATTTGTCACCAAAGGTGACTGTTCCTCCATCTAGCTTGGTGACTGATTTGAAAAATTGTTTGTCACCCTTCATATGTCTGGAACACACGTTGTCGAGATACCATTTTCCTTTTCTATTCTTCTTGCGGTGTTCCTGCAAAACAAGATTACTCATTTTTAGGTACCCAAGCATGCTTGGGTACTGAATGGTTAGACTGCTGAGTGTTAGTTTGATTTGAATATTTTGGTCTCGAGACCCATCTCCTGTTATTTGTGAACCTGCAATGATTTGATGTATGACCTCTTTTACCACAATACGAGCAAGATGAGCTGTTAGGGTTACCAGAACCACTTTCAGCTGTTAAGGAAATAGTTGACTGATGCTGATAAGATTATAGCCAAGTTCATCAACTAAATAGACTTCATCTACATCACATGTTGAACTTAAAGGAACTTTTCCAACACCAATAACATTTCCTTTGGATTTGTCACCAAAGGTGACTGTTCCTCTATCTAGCTTGGTGACTGATTTGAAAAATTGTTTGTCACCCTTCATATGTCTGGAACACACGTTGTCGAGATACCATTTTCCTTTTCTATTCTTCTTGCGGTGTTCCTGCCAAACAAAATTACTCATTTTTAGGTACCCAAGCCTGCTTGGGTACTGAATGGTTAGACTGCTGAGTGTTAGTTTGATTTGAAGATTTTGGTCTCGAGACCCATCTCCTGTTATTTGTGAACCTGCAATGATTTGATGTATGACCTCTTTTACCACAATACGAGCAAGATGAGCTGTTAGGGTTACCAGAACCACTTTCAGCTGTTAAGGAAATAGTTGACTGATGCTGATAAGATTATAGCCAAGTTCATCAACTAAATAGACTTCATCTACATCACATGTTGAACTTAAAGGAACTTTTCCAACACCAATAACATTTCCTTTGGATTTGTCACCAAAGGTGACTGTTCCTCCATCTAGCTTGGTGACTGATTTGAAAAATTATTTGTCACCCTTCATATGTCTGGACACACGTTGTCGAGATACCATTTTCCTTTTCTATTCTTCTTGCGGTGTTCCTGCAAAACAAGATTACTCATTTTTAGGTACCCAAGCCTGCTTGGGTACCGAATGGTTAGATTGCTGAGTGTTAGTTTGATTTGAAGATTTTGGTCTCGAGACCCATCTCTTGTTATTTGTGAACCTGCAATGATTTGATGTATGACCTCTTTTACCACAATACGAGCAAGATGAGCTGTTAGGTTACCAGAACCACTTTCGGCTCTAATTTTGTTTCTGTAATTGTTAGTGTTATGGCCATTTTTACCACAAAAGAAGCAAGTGATTTTCTTCTTGTGATGAGCAATCTGATTTGACTTGACTGGACTGCGACTAGTGGTCTGTTGCAAGCCATTCAATGGAAGATTTGTTTCATTTATTTCGTCTTGAAGCATATCACGTTCAATTTCGCACACTTCTAGTTTCAGGGCCCAGTCCTTCTTTTCTCTCTTTTTTCTCTCTCTTGACTTTTCTGAGCTCATTTACTACTCTTTCCATGTCTACAAGAGCAATATCAACAAATTCTTGAAGTTCATAACAATTAGGTCATTAAGGAGTACATACCTCACTAGTTCCTTCATCCGATGGTGAACGAGGTTCTCTTGAGTCGTCTTCTTCATCGTTGATGTCTGCCATTAGCCCAAGTTCCCCTAAAACTTCATTGTCACATAAAGCCATGAAGCATATGTTAGTAATTTCCTCGTGATCATATTCTTCCTCATCACTCAATGATCCAACAGCTTTCTTCTTTTGCATGTTTCTACTAAGCTTCTTCTTTAATTCCGGACAGTCAGCTTGGATATGATCGAACTTTCCACATTTGTAACATCTTCCATCATTTTTATCAGCTTCATTGCTCACCCTTCCTTTCCTGAAGTTGGACTTACCTCTTCTATTATTTCTGTTTCTTCTCATCATGTTGGTCATGACTTGCGAAAGCATTCATGTTTTCATCTTGTTCTCCTCCTTCTTCTTCATCTTCATTTTCTGGTTCAACCACAGTTTCCTTGAAAGCAACAATTTTCTTCTTCTCTTGAATTTGTTTGTCAAGATGAGTTTTCTCAAAAGCGATCAAATCACCTCCGAGCTCATCATAGAAAATCTTGTATTGATCTTGACATTCCAAAGCAATGACCTTTGGTTGCCAAATTGTAGGTAAGCTTCTGAGGATCTTTCTAACATGTTCGCCAATTTTAATAGGTCTTCCAAATAATTTGAGATCTCTAAGAATTTTGCTGAACCTGGAAAACATTTCTTCTACAGATTCACCATCTTTCATTTGAAATAACTCATAGTCCCTCACCACGAGGTTTATTCTAGCCTCTTTCATTTTGTTGGTTCCTTCGTAAGTGACTTCCAGTTTATCCCACATTTCTTTTGCAGTCTCACAACTAGATATCTTTTTATATTATTTGCCACTGATAGCATTGTACAGTAGATTTTTCGCTTTTGCATTAACAGTGACAACAACAGCTTGTTCATCACTGTAATCGTCCAAATCTAGTGGATCAGTGGATGTGATGACTTGACCATTTGTATCCTTCTTGTGAGGAATTAGAAGGTTTCACTTTTTTATCACATGCCATACTTTGATGTCATATGACATAATATACGTTTCCATGCGAACTTTCTAGTGAGAGAAATGCTGACCATTGAAGTAAGGGGGTCGAACCTGAGAGGTTCCTTCTTGGAAGAGAGCACCGACAACAGTATTGGATCCCATGATCTTTTCCTCACGAGCGGTTAAGCAAAGATTGTGAGCCTTGCTTTGATACTAATTGAAAGTACAAGAGGGGGGAGGGAGTGAGTTGTTGACTAATTAAAATTTAGTCGACTACACAAATATTAGTTGACTAACCACATAACAGAATAAAAGTAAGCAGTAAAGAGTAGTATATAACACACATCGATTTATACTGGTTTGGTACTGTTGTGGTACTTACATCCAGTTTCCCTCAGGTCACAAGGGTTCCCTTAAGATCTTTCAACAAAGTTACAATATAGATGGTTTTATCGCGTTCACCACCAACGAACAATATCAACACTTGAGTTCAAAATAGTTAACACAACTCTCTTGTGTTCTTGATCTCTCTATCTTTTGAGACACTAATAACCAAGGATTACAGTGTTTGAACTAAGAAGTAGACAGACTTAGAATACAATGTGAGTAGTTGGGCAATTTTCTTTATTGAAAGATCAGGCTTCTTATAGGATAGAAAAGAGCCGTTGAGTCTTTAGCGAAATCAGAGGCACATGATCTTTGATAAAGGGATTTTACCCAAAGGGCGCCTCTTCGAATCTTGCTCTTTGAAGAGCCCAGATTCGATTGTGAACTTCCTTGTCACAACTTGATTTAAGGAGTCATTTACGCCTGGAGTAGCTTAATTCACGAGCGCAGTAATTGCTGACAATCTTCTTAATTTGAGAACCCATGATTGGCAATCTAAGTTCTCTTGATTGAGGACGAGTCAATCTGCTTCTCTTGATTGTAGTAACAACATCTTCATTCTTTCCTTGCTATTTCGAATCTAGTAACAATTTTGACGAGCATCTCCATAAGTTGGTAATACCCAACTTTTGACTTTTGACTTATTTTTTTTAATTACTTTTTATGCCTAAAAGTAAGTGCTTTATCATTGTCAAACACCACACAAACTAAAAAAGTGCTTAAAAACCAATAAACACTTAAAATAAGCCAATTCAAACACCCTCTTAAGGTAATTGAACGAGTAATTCATCCAACGTCATGAAAAATCTCAATGAGTTCCATGGGCTATTATTGAGCCCAAACACATGTGTATTATGTGAACTTTTATTATATTTTATAAAATTATTCACTTTTTATTACGATACGAGAGTCGCCTAAGATATTCTTATACGAACTTCCTAGCCTAGAAATTTGTCAACCCAGCTTAACCCCTCCTCGTCGGTCTGCCATCCGATATGGAGGTCACATTATATATCTCTGACATATTTATGTAAAATATGATTTTGTGCTAGAATTTATTTGGACAAATGATTTCTCTTTGGTTTCTTGACTAGCTTTAATTTTTCAACAACCAAGGGTAGATCTAATACTTCGTGTAATTTATCAGGTTAAAGCGCACGAACTAGAGAAAATAAACTTAGCTCCCGTTTGGTCATAAATTTTGACAACTTTTTCTTTTTAATTTCTTTTAAAATATTATTTGTTCATGGAATATGATCAGTTTTTTTAAAAAAATTCAAGTTCCCAAAAATAGGTTTAGGCTAATTTTTGGGTGAAAATGTTTCTTTCACTTACAAAATTTTAACTTTTTTTTCCAAATAAAATGCATGTCCAAATACAACTTTAACTTCGAAAAATTATTTTTCAACACAACTTCAAAACTCTTTCTTTAAGTTTCAATCGAATCTATGTCCAAATGCTAGCTAATTTAACAAGTGGAAGAAGAAGCTTGGAGCACATTGAATACGCTCAACGGGTTAAGAAGTGAACATCAGAACAAACAACTTAATGAGTAATTTGTAGAAATAGAAGTAATTGTGTTTGAACGTGAACTTACGAGCTTAAATTTTAAAAAAGATTTCTGAAATTACCAGAATATTTGTGTGTGAAAACTAATGTTTCACTAAAAATACTAGTCAAGCCAATATTTCAATATTTTATCAATATGTTAGATATTGATTTCAACATTCAAAAACAATAAGTAATTTTTTTAGAAGAAAGTAGTCGCGAGAAGTTATTTACAATTATTTGGCTTTGTTAAACCCCATGGATGCCCGCAGTTACATATTTGGAATACTCCTTATGTCTTAATTTATGTGAAAAGATTTGACGTAGGTAGATGAAGATATCTAATTTTCATTGTGAATTTGGCCATAAATTTTATACATTAGATGATTCTTCTTTTTATTTATTTTCTTTTCAATATTACACACTTTTACAGGCGAAAGATCGGACTTAACCCAAATGTTAGATTCGCTATCTCTAACAAGTATGGGACCTATCTTGGTCTTGGAACCTCTTCTTCGGCCTTTCCTACTTTTCCTCTTCTCTTTTAATCTTAATATATAAAATAAAAAAAAATAAAAAAAAAGAATACCCCACTTAAAATAGCAAACAAAACCACCGGCTCTCTTCTTCCAACCCAATAACATCTTTTATAAAACTAATTTTGATTATTTCTTTACTAATTCCCATAACTTTGGTTTTCAAGAGTGATATGGATGAAGAAATGTATGGTTTCCATTCAACAAGTGAATACGCAGACAAGGCGCTGATGTCACCGGAGAATCTAATGATGCAAACTGATGAGTACAACATGAATTACCACAGCTACAACACTTTGAGTACTCCTCCTATGATGTTTGGATCCGATGATGTTCAATTATCATCGGAAGCTGCTAATTCTGAAAATAATCAAATTAGAGGCAGCTGTAGCAGACGCGATGATACTGAAGATGCTACTTCAAATATTATCAAGGCTAAAATCGTCTCCCATCCTTTTTATCCTAAATTGCTCCGCGCTTATATTGATTGCCAAAAGGTTAAAACACTACTGCTTTTAATCTCTATGGATTAAAGTTCTGACTGTTTTCCGAAAAAAATATATATATATATATAGGTTTCTAATATTTGTACTAATTTTCCCATCTATATATTTCTATGATCTAAATACATAACTGTGAATTTTCTTTAAACTGCACATCCGCCACTGACTGTTTAACCTAAATATGTTTTGTTATCACTTCCTTGCTAGAGATATGTTTTTTTAAAAACTTTATGATTTGCTTTTCTTGACGAAGAGGGTTATGGCTTTCGAAATCTTTAATTATATAGTTTCTGCAAATTTGGGTATCGACTTTTTCTTTTCCTTAATGAGTACTTGTCACTTGTGATAATCCATTTGGCGTACGTGTATATATATATATATATATATATATATATATATATATGGTTTTACGTTCTGAATTGGTTTCAGGTAGGAGCACCATCGGAGATAGCAGCTGTACTAGAAGAGATAAGGCAACAAAACGACCTTCGTAAACCACACGCTACTTCCATATGCATAGGAGCTGATCCTGAACTCGACGAGTTTATGGTTAGTTCGTCTGTTAATTTAATTTGTAGAATTTATTGTTAACTCTACTTATTGACTTTTCTTGCCACTACGTTACTACTTAATTACTCTCAAGTAAAAAGCTTGACCATATTTGTTTATTATATGAAATAGGAAACCTACTGTGATATATTGGTGAAGTATAAGTCGGATCTGTCCAGGCCTTTCGATGAAGCAACTACGTTCCTTAGCAAGATTGAACTCCAACTCAGCAATCTTTGCAAAGGTCAGTCCAATATTACGTGCTTTCTTTCTCTTGCAAGTTTCATTTATTTCAATGATGATGATGATGCCCGTACCAATTAATTTATTCTCGTCTCTTTATTAATTTCCTTGTTTGAAATTCTTTTACACGAATGTTGAAGACAAATGAGATATATATATGTTGTGATGTTGCAAACTAATCTACCACACCACTGGACTATACGCCTCATATTTTCCTTGAGCTATAGTTGTCCTACTTATTTTCTTGTGTTACTGCAAATTAAGGAAAAGAACAATTAAAAAGCACCTGGGTGGACGCGATAATAATATAGCATAGGGCTCCAAAAAGGTGTCAGAAATAAAAATAATTAATGATATGTATGAGTGAGAGCTTCTTGCCTTATGTGTTCAGGTCCTGGTTGAGTGTATGATTTTGGAAATTTTGCTTATTTTGTTGCATGTAATTCACTGAATACAAAAATACTATAGCAAACTTAGTAAAGGGCTAGCCATATTTTTCCTCAGGGTTAGATCTGTTTTAGTGCAACTGGGACTTTTCATCCTAGTTTTACTCATAGTATTGTTTTGTGGTGCTTCACTTGTCTCTCTTGCCTTTTGTTTGGTGTCAGAGAAATTTTCTTCTTTTTTTGCATTTAAACCACTTTAGCTCAGAGATTCTGATTTTGACGTATCACAGACTGAGGTGACATGCTATAGTAGGCTATAACATTATTTCAAGAATAGTGACATATGTCCTCTATATCTACCCTAGCTTTGCTTTCCTAGATTCACTGCTGATTATAGGGAGGACATTTGTAGGTTGTAGCTCATGACCATAACTACTTATTTACTATGTGACTATGGTACTAGTATGATTGGAGTTCTAAGGGTTTTTTTGTCTGTAACAAATATATATATCTTAGAATTATTTGGTAAATAAAGAAAGATTTTGCAATATGGAACTTATTGCAATTACCATTTGTTTGATAAATGTGCTGATCCATGATTCATGAAAACAATCATGCAAGTCATGACAATCATGTGTCTATTATATATGTAGACAGACATTCGTTACTTAACCATTGATTCAGCGGTATGTGATCTCACATTGATTTTTACTTTGCTAAAGTTAAGTTGATTCGTATGATGTAAATATCAAGTGTGAGTTATCCTGACCTTATATATGTAACATGCCTGTAGTTTTTGTTCCTACAAACTAATGAGAGTATCACATTAAACGAGAAGACACCCGGTAAAATCTTATAATACTGATAGAAAATATAATCAGATAACTTCTTATCAAGTATTTGACTAATTTATTTTTTTATTTTGGTTCAAATAAATGTCCATTTATATAATCAAGAAAAAATTCAATTTGTTTTTACAAAATAACTCTTATGTACATATTCCTTAAAAAATTTCTTACTCCTCACATTAAATATTTAAATAAGGATAGTTTAGTCATACTAGGTAATTTGGTATAGAATTTAGTATTTTCTTAATAGGCGTGCTAAAAATAAACTGGTCACTATTGTGGACCGGAGGAAGTAGTATAAAAATAGGGTTTATAATTCTTGTTCTACTAGTTTTGTTGGTAATAACACTATTTTCAGTTTTCTCTCGGATAAATTACACATTTTTAAATTTGGAAATATTTTAACTTTAAATTCTTCATTTTACTCATTTTTTATCCTTAATTAAAATTTTTTATAATCATACAAATGTCATGACCTCATAAAGCTTTTAACCACAAGTTCTAAAAGTTTTTTTTCTTAAACTTGGTACCTATTGAAACTATCTAGTCTAAATTGAAACGGAGGGAGTATTCTCATTGCAAGATATTTCATCTTGATCAAGGTAGTTATTGTAACATTATTTACCTTCAGCTTCGTGACTACGCTTTTAATCTATGTTTCTGGGAAATGTTGCTGCGCCTATGTTTTATTCTCTAAAAGTACATTATTTTTTAAGAATCCAATAAGAATCTGGCAATATTTTTGAAGAGTCACAGTTACCTAACTTTTAATTAACTAGGGTTGAAGCACAGTGATGTTGGTTGGCCTTTACTTTCTCTTATGTCGAACAAAGACCATGTTGAGTACAGTCTACAATGTTGCATGTATTCTCCGAATGTGCATTGCATGTGGAACTGCAATGAATTGGTCTTTTGCAAAAGGATGTCCAATTTAGTTCCGCTCTTGTTTTGCTAGTATTCTATGAAAGATCCGATTTTAAATTCTATTATTTTTTAAATAAATTGATGTTTCGGCCAACAAAGCCTTAAATGGTTTTCTTTTTCATTCTTAGTTTCAAGTTCCGATATTATAGCATGTGCATTTGGCAGGCTCATTGGGAAGTGTTTGATTTCTCATTGGTGTGCAGTGAAAGCGATATTCTTTAGAAGGAAAACTCTTCTAAGAATTCAGCTTAATGATTTATCACCCTTTGTTCTTATCGTAAGAGATTAAATCTAGAATCTCAACTAACGTGTCACGTGACAACATTGATCTTTTGTTCAATTCTTTCTCTTTGATCTAACTGTCATAATCTTCTGTCCTAGCCTGGCAGCCTTAACTATACATGCCAAGTACAATTGGAACTTGTTTTTTTAATGTTGTTTTACAAAAGTCTTTAGCTTTGTTCTGGACTTAGGCTTAGAGTAATATATTAAACTAGTTAAATAGGATAAAGTATGCTTCTCCACCCATTAGAAGCTGTCATTGTCTATTCAACAAAATGGCATTTGATCTGTAAGAGGGCAGCAGCCTTACAGTAAAGAATGGCAAAAAGAAGTCGTCAATCAATGTGTGAAATAGATAAATTCTTTGTGTTTGACAACTATAATTGTTTTTTGTTTCAAAGTACAACTTAACTTTTCAGTGATGCTTGGCTATCTATCTATACAAGTATACATATAGTAATTTATTAATCTGGCCTCGTGTGCCTTTGTTTTTAACTTTTGTTTGTTTAATTTCCAATCAAGATTAATTTTAGTGGAAGTGCTGTATGACTGCATATGTTGGTTCATGTGCTTAGATTGCATTAAGCATGTTTAAACTGATAACTGCTGGATGCTGTTTTCCATATGGTTGCTGCTTTTCTTTGTGGTCTGTTTTGCTATCTTTGTACTTTACTTCATGTTCAAATTGATGCATACTGTATGATTTTTGAGAATTAAATGTTAAGCTACCTGTATTATGGTCTTGATGCTTGAGATGTAAGCTGAATACCTGTGATTTCTACAATATTAACGATATACTCCTCTTATTTGATATATATATATATA